>JAWWNI010001155.1:0-235740 GCA_034642065.1 Darevskia nairensis
TGCATGCCATCCTGTAAAAACCAGAAAGAAAAAGAAAAAAACCAGCACAAAACACACACACACCAAAAAAAGCCACAGATGCACACACACACACACACACACCCATCACAGCTCTCCAAGGTCATATTATCTGGTTACAGCATTTAACAGAACAAAAGAACTGTTGGAGGTGTAAAGAAGGGGAAGGTACATTTTATCATATGTGGTGGGATTGCAAGATTATAAAAATAATAATAATTGGGAAATGATATACACAGGGCCGTCTTAAACATATCCGGCGCCTTGGTGCGAAGTTCCCTCTGGCACCCCCCCCCCCCCGTATCCCAGAGTTGGCGGAGAGTGGCGGACCCGCTGCTGGGCTCCCCTGCTCCCTCAACTCTGCAGCATCCCCGTGGCTCTCTCGTGCATGTGCCAGATCCTGAGTTGAGGGAGCAGGGGTGCCCAGCAGCGGGTCCACCACTCTCCGCTGACTCTGGTGTCTCCTTGGGTCTCCTCGGAGGAGGCACCACGCAGAAAGCCCTAGAAAGAGGCAGGGTGGGCGGGCAGGTGCTGGCTGCTTCTCCTGAGGGGGCAGGGTAGCACCACCGGCGCTCCAGTCGTCTCAACAAGTGTGTCATTGCCCTCAGCACCGGGGAAAACCATGGGGCTGTCTGGGTTCCATGCCATCGGAGAGGGCGCTTCAGAGCCAGACAGTTGATAGCCCTGGTTAGCTCCGCATTCCAGCAGGCCACCAGGGATAAATCTACAGACCACAGGGCTTGTTTATTAGCCATTGGCATTATTTTTCACTTTGAATTGGATTGCCAAGCTATATAACACTACTGCCGTTTTAGTCCCTAACCACATCCCCTATATAAAAGGAGGACTTTATCAGCATATGAACCAAGCATTCCTATCAGGCTCCTGGATGAAGTGAATCCGCAACCTGATTATCCTACAGGAGTAGCCCGGAATTAGCCAATCACGTGGGGCCCATTGTGTAAATAATCCTAAATAATAAAGTGCAAGTGTCTCTGCGTCCAGTCCCTGTGTCCCTGGGATTGCGCTACTGCGCATGTGCCCCACGGATTACATATGGTAGCGATTGGCCGAAGAAAGCACTTGCTGGCGCCAATCGGAGAGCGCCGTTTTGAGCAGCGATTGCTGAGGCGAAAGACATGGAGACGGGCTGGGGGCTTTTCTTGCGGGCGGCGGCGGCGTGGCTCTGCTTGGCCGGGGCAGCCTCTGCCTCGGCGCCCCCTCAGTGCTACACCCCCGACTGGCCCAGCTTGCAATCCTCCTTTATAATTAAGTACAAGTGTCTCTGCGTCCAGTCCCTGTGTCCCTAGGATTGCGCTACTGCGCATGTGCCCCACGGACATATGTTCTAGCGCCCGTTAATTTAACGGGCTTCATGTCTACTAGTGTATATATAGCAGACATTTGGGGAAAGAGCCATTCCTTGCTACTATGAGCTGAATAAGAGGATGAAATTCACACTTGACTCCAAGTATATTTCAAAGGGTGTCCAAGAAGCTGGCAGGGAAAGATCTCTGCACTCTCTTGTCCTGCTGGCTGCTTCTCAGACCCCACCCCAAACAAGCACAATGTGTCCAGGGCATGTTACTGGGAGATGAATCATTGGAAAAGCGTGTTCTCCCTCTCGGAGAGCATGTGTTGCGGTGGGGGCTAGCAAGCCACCTCCCCTGTAGCTGGGGTGAGTTGGGAGATGGCCACAGCTTGGATTGGACCTGGCAGTGTTACTGGGGAGATTTATATGTTGCAATTTGTGATGGACAGCCCAGCGTCCTATATATTGGTCAGCACATGGTGCGACCTTCCTCTTGGCTGCGTGCTTCGGATCACCCACCCTCCCTCCCTGTTTTATTAGGCCTCTGCATTGACCTTGCTATTGCCTGTCATGGGGTTGTCTGCTGTTGGGCAGGGGCCTAGTAGGAATTTTTCCATATGGCGGATTGGCTACGTAGCAACTAGTCACAACTTGTAAGGTTGGCGGTTAGGCATTGGTTATGTTGGTTGCTGGAAGGGCGGTTGCCCTCCAAAGTGATGATGGTGATGGGAATTCCGTTAAAGGAATCCAGGGGCTCGACATGCTTTTGTCCGAACCCCCGGTCGGGGGACAGGGCCACGCAAGAGCCCCTGGGAACCTCTGGGGAGAGGGAGGGCTCTGCTCCCAGCCTCCATAACTCTCCCCAGATGGGATTTCCCTTTGCTGACACGTGGTCAGCTCTGTCCCGTCGGACAGCTAGTCTGAACCAATGCCTACGCAACCACTCACATGATTTGTATTTTAATAAAGTTGTGGCCTAAATTATGCCAAAAAACCAAACAAAAATTATGTCTGAAGTGTGAATTTATTATGGGGGTGGCTTGGGGACCTCGACACGCAATGGGTGCTCCAGACAGAATTGAACGCAGCGAGGACAGTATATGGAGCTTCTGTTCATCACATCAGCTGCTGCATTGCATTTGCATTACGATGTTCACAAGCACTCGCTAAAAGGACACATGGATGTTTTGGTGCCCTTGTCCACTCTGCTATAGAAAGCTCCGAGGCTCTGCCCTTTGCCCCCGTTGCCATCCTCCATTTGCAGCCTGCCTTGGGATGTTTTGATGTTCAGCCTTGGTCACCTCATCGTTGCTGATGACTCCAACGCCTTTGCATATATTTATACTTCCATAAGTGTCTTGCCAGACCTCAGACACTTCCATCCCCCAAAGCATTAAATGCTCTCTTTGTCCTAGCTGGGTCTATTCCCCATCAAAGAATTCCCAAAGTTTTCTGCATTCAGGAAAAAGCACGCTTCAGAGCTGGAATTCGTAATGGAAATAAAGAATATAATTATTTTGCCAAGAGTCAGACATCCGTTTTGGGGGGATGTGAATCACATGGATCTAGGCCAGAGAGACCAACCTAGAGCACTCCCAGCGCCCATCATCCCTGACCATTGGCCATGCTGACCATTGGCCAATGGGAGTTGGGACTCCAACAACATCTATAAAGCACCACGAAGGGTGGATTTTGGTAATATGGTGCCCTGAGCAAGGACAAAACCCCCACCCCCACCTGCCACAATATTTCTGATTTTCACAATAATTCATTCTGGAACAGTACCGTTGCTTTTTTAAAAAGATCTTTGACTTCAACGCCAGAGACGCACTCCATCGTCTCTCAAGACAGACAGATGCCAGCAACAGATAAGCGGGGCTGCCTGTGGTTACTTGGCTATGAGGGGAAGTCACTCTGCACATGCTCAGGGGTACTCTTTTCAGTATTGCCGTTTCGCATGTTCGGGTGTGTGTGTGAAAACTGGGAGCTGATTTCTCCCAAGAACTGTCTGAAATTAGAGCCTTTGCAAGGGGAGGTGGGGCTAAGAAGCTAAATCACGGCCCTGAATCTATGAGGTGGGGGCTCTTTGCTCCTGAGGGCTCCCCTCTCTGTCACCGTACAGCTTCCTTGCATGCTGTCAGCCTTTATCAGACGCCTCCCCACTTCGTGCTCACGTCCAGTCATTATTTCGAGGGCTGGGATGAGAATGCCATGGATTTTATGCGATTAGCTGCAGAGATAAACCTTAATTAGTTTTCAATTTCCATAAAGTACCCACTGACAGAAAGATTTGTGAAACCTGCTAGTGGCTGGCTGGGATCGTTCTGAGGCTGTGGAAAACGGGTAGAAAGGAGCAGAGAGGAGAATCTGTCACAGCGAGGCTCAAACTACATGCTAAATGGAGTTCTGTGATTTTTCTTTCTTTCTTTCCCTCCACGAGTTTTATTTTTAAACCCAAAGTAGGTTGTGCAGGTTGCAGCTGAGCGAGGGATGAAGCAGAGCTGCTTGCGAAAGGTCCCAGGTTCAGTGTCTGCCAGTATCTCCAGGGGTGGCTGAGAAAGACACCCCTCCCCCACCCAAAAAACCCCAACAATCCTGGGGAGCTGCTGGCAGCCGCCTAGGAGCGAATGGGTATATGATCTGACTTGGTATATGGCAGCTTCCAGTGCCCCAAAAATCGGGTCCTCCCTTAAAGAGGAGGTATTGCGGCATAGCTGTCAACCCTCCCTTTTTTTGCTGGGAAACTCCCTTATTCCAATGCCGTTTCCCGCTGCTATCCGGATTGTTGATATCCCTTAAATTTCCTGGATTTCAAAGGAAGCAGCTCCTCTCCCTCCCTGCCGGCCAGGGAGGCTCCTCAGCTGCGTTGCTCGGCTGCCAATAAGGAGTCTGAGACCGACTGGGGGCGGAGCTTGCATGCCTTGTGCAGCCAGACCCTCACGCCCACCAGACAGACAGCCTGCCTGCCGTCTACGCGCTCGCTCTTTCGCTCACCTGTTCGCGCACAGCCTCTGGAGCGCAGGGTGGCGAGGCTACTTGGTGCCATTGCACCGCCCTCGCGGCATCCCTTATTTTCAAATCCGAAAGTTTGGGAAAATCCCTTATCTTCAAATCCGAAAGTTGACAGCTATGTATTGCGGTGAGCCGTGGAAACTGACATCCTGTGTTGTGGGTGGGTTAGATTGGTCAGCCACAACAACCGATTGGATGGTCCCTCGATGCTGGGTTCAATCGAGCCAATGGGCCGCAGTCTAAATGTATTGAGGGACCTATATATGCCCATGCACTTGACCCAGAGCTTCCTCTTTCGGTGCGTGCATTCGGAACACCTGCCCACTTCTCCCTACTTTTGGGGCTTTTGCGCTTGACCTTGCTATGCCGTCGTGTGTAGTGTGTCGTTGGGACAGGGGCACAGCAGGAATTTCTCCCACTTGGCTGATTGGCTGTTGCCATCTGGTTTCAAATGCCGCGGAGCAAATCGTCACAACTTGTAAGGTTGAGGATAGGCTCTGGTTCAGGTGATAGGGGTGGCAGAATGCTCTAGCCATCCCTATGTGAAGGGTATTCCGTTAAAGGAATCCAGGGACTCTATGGCTTGGTCAACCCCTGAGAGGTGGCTCTACCCGTGCAGTGGCAGAGCTTCATTCTCCGGCACCGGGGGTATGTAGCAGGCGGGGGCGGGGCTGGCACGCGTCCTGGGGGGCATGGCGCGCATACTGGGGGCGTGGCATGCATTCTGAGGGCGGGGTGGGCAGCCCACAGGGACGGGGTGAGAGTTCTGGGGGCGGGTGTGCAGCCTGCAGGCGCGGGGTGCCCAGCGCGGGCTGGGGGCAGCCACGATGGAACCCCCCCGGATCGCGCCAATTGAGGCTGTGCTCTCTCATCGCCCCCCACCATCCTCCACCCCTATGGTTTGGTTTTTGGCAGAACTTAGGCCACAACTTTATTGATTATAGAAAGCGAGTGGTTGTATAGGCTCTGGTTCGACTAGCTCCCTGCCATGCAGGTAGCGCTGACCCAGGGTTCCAGCATAGGTCAGCCAAGGGTGAACCCCTGGATAAGCGGAAAGCCAAATGTCGAGATTGCTCTGAATCTCCTGACGTCCCCCCATCCCTTCCATGGACCCTATTAATCCTATTTTCTTTTTTCTTTTTTGAAACTTTTAAAAAATAGCTTTATTTAAATTTATAAAATACAAACAATAAACAAACAGACCATAAGCAAATATCATAAAATCCAAACATATCTATCAACAAAAATAATACAAACGAGATAGAAAAAAAGACAAAAAAGAAAAGTAATACAAAAAAGAAACAAAGGATTAGAGATAACAATTTAAAATTTGACTCCCAATTGTTTGTATATTAATCCTATTCTCAACTGCGTATCACTACTTCTCCAATTTTTTAAAATCTTTCTAAGTTATCCATACATACTGTTAGTTTACAAGTGTGTTTAAAATCATGCCAATGTTTTAACCTGCTTACAATAATCTTGTGTGCATGCACACGAAAGCTCATACCAAGAACAAACTTAGGTGAACAAACTAAGCTCATACCAAGAACAAACTAAGGTGCTACTGGAAGGAATTTTATTAAGTATTTTAGGCAGGTCTAACAACATCGTGTGGCCTTATCATATATAGGCCTATTTCTGGAAAATGCCTTATACTGAATCAGACCAATGAACCATCTTCATTTTTTAAAAGTATTTCTCTCTTGCAGGGCAATCTTCAGACCACTTTCTCTAATGAAAGCAAACATGTTTATTTGTAAGTATTTGTTAAAATATTGCATGCTGTCCTCCACTTTAAACACTTCCAGGGTGGCTCGCAGCATCATAAGCAAAATCTGAATAACAATAAAAATCAAAGAGTAATAAAATGTCACAGCAAAGAATTAAAATAATCCAGTGCGATAAAAAGCCAGCAGAGGACAGTAAAAATTTCCAGATAAATTCCAGCTACAGCCACTTTTGCATAGAGAGCAGATTCTGTATTTGTGTGCTGCTTTTGTATATTAGTTACACTGCTGTTGATTTTTTCCTCCCTTCTTATATTTTTGCTGTTATGTGAATCTGCATCCTTTGAGAATCTGTATTTTATTATGTATTTCTTCTTATGATTGCGTTCATGTAACTGTTTTTGCTTTTTATATTGTATAGATATTATGTTACGTATACCTATTCAAATTATGATGACGATGTTGATATTTGTGGTACGTCTTCCAATGTGAATAAAAATGTAAGGCTGTTGTCACGCTGAAGTTTGCTTGGCTGCCAATAGGCATGACACCAACTCCAGGGTGTCCGGAGGAAATTTCCGGAAGGCAGTTTGTCCTGGACCTTTGGCAAGTAAACAAAAAGAAAACCACATTGTTTTAGTGTTTTGGTTTTAAAAAAGCTCAGCAACTTTTGGGTGCCCTGGTTTTTTACTTTTTGAGATATGGTAACCCTGAAACTTCAGGGGCTCAAAATATCTGGAAAGATCAGAAAGTCAGCCCACCCAAATCGTCGGCCACCTTCATTAGACATTGGCTCACCAATATCATCTTCCCAACTTTTCTTAGCCCATCACTGGTAAGGTAAAGGTAAAGGTAAAGGTACCCCTGACCGTTAGGTCCAGTCGCAGACGGCTCTGGGGTTGCAGCGCTCATCTCGCTTTATTGGCCGAGGGAGCCGGCGTTTGTCCGCAGACAGCTTCCGGGCCAGGTGGCCATCATGACTAAGCTGCTTCTGGTGAAACAGAGCAGCGCACAGAAACGCCGTTTACCTTCCCGCCGGAGTGGTACCTATTTATCTACTTGTACTTTGACGTGCTTTCGAACTGCTAGGTTGGCAGGAGCAGGGACCGAGCAACGGGAGCACACCCCGTCGCGGGGATTCAAACCAATCTCATTTAGCTTAAGGCTGAGTTCTAGGACCTCCTGGTTATGAATTAGTTATTGAGAAGAGGATAAAACTCTAGCAGCTTGTTTCTTTACCTTGGTAGGGTTATTAGATGGTTGAATTGATGGATATGTGCCCAGTTAAACAGAATCTCTGTTAATTTAACTGAAAGTGCTTCACCTGTCAAAGGTACCGTTCCTTTATATACGTAAAGTAATGATGCCTATTTGGGTCTTGAAGAAAAGGGTGTTCAGTGATAGGAGTCAAAGGAGAGAGATATGGGCTTAGGTATACCTTTTTCCGGGACCCAGGTGGCGCTGTGGGTTAAACCACAGAGCCTAGGGCTTGCTGATCAGAAGGTCAGTGGTTCGAATCCCTGCGACGGGGTGAGCTCCCGTTGCTCGGTCCCTGCTCCTGCCCACCTAGCAGTTCGAAAGCACGTCAAAGTGCAAGTAGATAAATAGGAACCGCTCTGGCGGGAAGGTAAACGGCGTTTCCGTGCGCTGCCCTGGTTCGCCAGAAGCGGCATTGTCATGCTGACCACATGACCCGGAAGCTGTTCGCCGGCTCTTGGCCAATAAAGCGAGATGAGTGCCGCAACCCCAGAGTCGGACACGACTGGACCTAATGGTCAGGGGTCCCTTTAGCTTTATACCTTTTTCCAGATTTGGAGACAGTGGGGTAGGAACAGGTTGGTTGCATTGGAGAAGAGCCTTTTTGACCGCATTTTAGAAAAGTAAAGCTCTCAGTACCTCCAGCCCCTTTCCTTTAGGCTCCACAATCAGCCATGACGTTTGACGGGTTCCACGAATCATGAGCAAAATATGCTTAAGGTGTGAAGCGCTGTGATATGTTGTGAAGTTGTGCTGCAGCAAGGCCACCTTGCCTGGATGTGGCAGATTGCTTAGTGCCCTTTAGAAGGGTCCATTTACCTTGGCGAATTCATTTCAATCTTCTTTAAATAATAAAAGCAATCGGTTCTGATGCAGCCCGTCAGAAAAGCATGAAGAGGGGCTTTCAGGGGACATGCGGAGCCCTCCGAAAGCGGGATCCTCGCCGTGGAAGCACATTCATCCGGTGCTATACCAGCTGCACAGGTTCCCAGTGGAGTACAGGATCAGGTTTAAGGTGCTGGTTTTAACCTTTAAAGCCCTATACGGCCTAGGACCCTCGTACCTACGGGACCGCCTCCCCGGTATGCCCCATGGAGGACCTTAAAGTCTGCAAATAATAACACCCTGAAGATCCCTGGCCCCAGGGAGATTAGACTGGCCTCGACCAGAGCCAGGGCCTTTTCGGCAGTGGCCCCGGCCTGGTGGAACGCTCTCTCACAAGAGACCAGGGCCCTGCGGGATTTGACATCTTTCCGCAGGGCCTGCAAGATAGAGCTGTTCCGCCAGGCCTTTGGTCGGGGTTCAGTCTGATTCTTTTCTTTCTGTATAATATAAGGTTACTAGATGTCCCCGTTTCCCGGGGACAGTCCCCGGATTTACAAATCAATCCCCTGACAAAATCCATCTATTTAGTAGGTAGTTGAAAAAAATCTGGAAGGCTTAGTATAAGAACAAGCATTAAAGAGGCCTCCTAGCCTGCTCACAGGTCCTTTATAACAGTGTTTCTCAACCTTGGGTCCCCAGATGTTGTTGGACTACAACTCCCATCATCCATGACCACTGGTCCTGCTAGCTATGGATGATGGGAGTTGTAGTCCAACAACATCTGGGGACCCAAGGTTGAGAAACACTGCTTTATAAGACCAGTGGTAACAGTTGGCCCTGGAGAATATTAACCACTCTCAATTTTACCCGTGGACTGCCATCTGTCCACATTTTAATTTGCTCTGAACTAATTTTAAGATGTATTTGAACTAATTGATTGCCTGTTTTTATGTTCTTTGTATACAGTGGTAACCCGGGTTACAGACGCTTCAGGTTACAGACTCCACTAACCCGGAAATAGTACCTCGGGTTAAGAACTTTACCTCAGGATGAGAACAGAAATCGTGCGGCGGCAGTGGGAGGCCCCATTAGCTAAAGTGGTACCTCAGGTTAAGAACAGTTTCAGGTTAAGAAAGGACCTCCAGAACGAATTAAGTACCACTGTACTGTGTTAGTTTTATGATGTTAGCCGCTCAGAGCCCGGCTCCGGATGGAGAGGCAAGATACAAATAATAATAATAATAATAATAATAATTATTATTATTATTATTATTATTAGTTCCCCCTAAAAATATTTGTGGGTGAATGTTTGGCACAGACCGGCAGCAGAGTCTCACGAAACGTTCCCGTTCTTCTCAGATTCAGCCCCTCCTGCAAAATAAAATAAAAATAAAAGGATGCTGAGGAGCTGCAGAGGCTATTCAGAAGGACAAGGCAGGGAAGGGGGAGTGGGAAGGAAAGGTTTGCAATTTCTGGCCGGCTGTCAGACCGAACTTTCCCGTTCCCCTTAATGACTTTGATGTTATGAGGCTGGACACCCTCACGTCTGTGTGAATCATTTTCAATGCTATTACATATTCATAATGGCCTAAATATAGTCAAGAGAAATGGTGCTGGCGGGCAGAATCCTCTGGATGGTCATAGCGGCTGACTTCTCCACCGAGATGAAATGGCACAGCTCAAACCCCCACCCCCACCCCCATGCCTCCCGCAGGGTGAATGAAACCATACCCTTCTCCCCCAGAAAAAAAAGCATGAAACTCAGCCGTTGTAGTAGTTGTTAGGTTTTTAGCCCTTCCTCCCGGTGGCTATATTCAAATGACATTCCATGAAGCCCAGGCAATTTTGCTCTGACTTGTAGGATTTTACAGTATCTTCAGCTCCAGGGCCCAGCCGCTTTTGTCAACCTGCCCCTTTCTCTCCAATGCCCTTGTGGCTGCTATGCAGTGCCAAAGCCCCGAAGTCATGTTTTTCATTAAACGAGAAGGTTAATGATTTCAATTATGTAAAGGGAAGCAACTAAATGATTATAAATAAACCCTTTTTCCTCTCAGCTCACGAGGGGTTGGGGTGGGGGAAGAAGGGAGGGAAGCCGAGGAGAACTCAAAAAAATAAAATAATCCGTAATATTTTTGAATCTGGAATAGCTGGTTGGGGGGGATCAAAATGGGGGCACGGCCAGTACGGGAGCGAGCTTACTTTCTGGTAGATGGCAAACCTGCCTCTGTACATATGCAAATAATTATAATGAATGCATCATCCTGCGAGGAAAATTCAGCCAAGGCATAGCTGCGAGCATGTATGAAATCTGAGAACGGTGGGCTAGTGAAAGCATTTAACTGCAGTTATAGTCTCCATTGTCCACTCAAACTCATACCACACACTGTGAACATCCCAGTAGCTTCTTCCTCCTACCCTGGGCATTGTACCCCCTCTTCAAGTACCAGCCTATCTATCAACTCTTTCTATTGCTAGTCATCGTTTCGCTTTTATTAAAGCACGGTTTAATGTCTTCCCCTCAAACGTCCTTTTTCATAGATTTTCTAGGGGCCAAGTTTCGGTCTCATGTGCCTGTGATAACCGTTCGATTGAATCTCTTCATCACATAGTGTTTGTCTGCCCCTTGTATTCTGCCGCCCGAAAGACTCTATCGCTTCCATTAACTCAAAAATGACCGGGGTATTTGGAAGAGTCTTACCTTGCTCTTCTGTTGCAAGATTCAGACTCGATTATAACCCTACATATGGCAAAATTTCTGACATCAGTTCTGACACTTAAGAAACGCAATGGATTGTTATATACAGCTTGAAATTTTAATTTAATTTTTATCATATTTCATTCAAGTGAGTATCCCTTTCAATCTATTTTACTGTTAGCAATTGTAAACCAGACTGTGCTGTCTCTGTTTTTGGTTGTTATGTCTATGGGCTTAAAGTTGGAATAAAATGAGTTGAGTTGAGACTTCTTCCTCCTCCTTCGCTCCCCGGCAGATTAAAAAAGGGCCGTTTAATGGAGCCGGACCTGTCATGCTGTCCCTTCCAGGAGCATATGTTCTGCTGAGGACTCGTCCCCTGATGCGGGGCTGGAGGGTCTGGTGTAAGGAGAGATTAACAAGACTAGCAGAGCTAAACGTCGTCCGGGGAGGCTCGATAGGAACAATGAGTCACAAAGCTTACAGCTGGCCACAACCCAAAGGGCAGAGGGACCGCGCCACTTGCTCCATCGGGCAAAGGTTGCCCATCTCCCCACCCACCTCTTCGACAAAACATTTTTTTCAAAGGTTCGTCCTTCAGGAGATAAACTCTTCAGCCCCACCCCTGGAAGATATCATCAGTGTAGGTCATTTGCATTCTTTTCTCTTTTAATTTTCCTTTTTAAAATTATGGTTTTCAATTTTATGCATTTTAATCATTTTGCAATCATTTTTACATTTCAAAACTGGACTTCCTTCCCCCTCCTTCTGCGGTTCCTTAAATTTTAATATTTTCTGCGTATTCCAAATTAACTTAATTTGCTCATTTATAAACCTACTTTAAATATATACAGTGGTACCTCAGGCTACATACGCTTCAGGTTAAGAACTCCGCTAACCCAGAAATAATGCTTCAGGTTAAGAACTTTGCTTCAGGATAAGAACAGAAATTGTGCTCTGGCAGCGCAGCGGCAGCGGGAGGCCCCATTAGCTAAAGTGGTGCTTCAGGTTAAGTACAGTTTCAGGTTAAGAACGGACCTCAGGAACGTATTAAGTACTTAACCAGAGGTATCACTGTACAGTGGACCCTCTAGTTACGTACCGCTCTGGATATGTAACTTTTGGGCTACAAATGCGGCAAACCTGGAAGTGTATATTTCCGGTTTTCACCGTGCGCGCATGCGCAGAAGCGGCGCCTCTGCCTACAGACTTTACAGGTTGCAGATGGACCCCCGGAACGAATTTAATTTGTATCCGGAAGGTCCACTGTGCTCTTATAAAACTGCAGGTTGTTACAACAATCCTGCCAATGTTCTTATCTGTTTACAGTTTGTTTGCAAATGTTCAATAAACCATTTCCATTCTTTAATAAAAAGTTTGTTATCTTGATTTCTTTCCCCCCAGGTAGGTTTCGCCATTTCTGCATATTCCATATGTTTTTGTATCCATTCTTCTTTTGCTGGGACTTCTTCTTCTTTCCATTTTTGGGCATGTAACTGTAACATTCTTGCCGCTAGGTCATTTGCATTCTTCGTTTGTGCTGCCTGTCGCATCTCTATAGTTTTTCAGCAGATTTGGGGTGCTGCAGGAATCTAGACCCCCTGAAGCCTCTCCAGTATGCCCTGGGAGATTTTAAACATAATATCAAAGTATTAAAAGTAGACCCATAAAGGGTAAAGGTAAAGGGACCCCTGACCATTAGGTCCAGTCGTGTCTGACTCTGGGGTTGCGGCGCTCATCTCGCTTTATTGGCCGAGAGCCGGCGTACAGCTTCCGGGTCATGTGGCCAGCATGGCAAAGCCGCTTCTGGCGAACCAGAGCAGCGCACGGAAACGCCGTGCATACAAATTCCTCAAAGTGTGTGTGTGAGAGAGATAGAGAGAGAGAGAGGGAGGGAGGGAGGGACGTTTTAGTCTTACATACCCTTAGACATTTCTTTGATGAAAATAGGGGTGACCTTTTCCATAATAATAATAATGTTAATAATAATAATAATAATAATAATAATAATTTATTATTTATACCCCACCCATCTGGCTGGGTTTCCCCAGCCACTCTGGGCGGCTTCCAACAAAATATTAATACAATAATCCATCAAGCATTAAAAGCTTCCCTAAACAGGGCTGCCTTCCAATGTCTTCTAAAAGTCTAGTAGTTGTTGTTCTCTCATCCGGTGGGAGGGCGTTCCACAGGGCGGGTGCCACTACCGAGAAGGCCCTCTGCCTGGTTCCCTGTAACTTGGCTTCTCGCAGTGAGGGAACCGCCAGAAGGCCCTCAGAGCTGGACCTCAGTTTCTGGGCAGAACGATTGGGGTGGAGACGCTCCTTCAGGTATGTATGTAAAAACATATAAAAACATTAAACATTAAAAAAAAACTTCCCCATACAGGGCTGCCTTCAGATGTCTTCTAAAGATTGTATAAATACTTATCTACTTGGCTTCCCATCCTGACCCTCCCAGGGAGGTGGGAGAGGAAGACAGTATAGATTTACAACAGTGGTTTGCGGGAGGTCACAGCTCAGAGGCAGATGAAGGGAAAAGTTGGGAAATCATGGGAAAGGAGGAGGCAGAAGCAGAAGTGGAACGGCAGCTGGCTGACATGTCATTAGAAAGCATCCCAAACCCTCCATCTCCCAGAACCCGGCGTGCCTTGAAAGTAGGAGAGCAAAGAGCTCAAAGACAGAGGGCAAGTAGCAGCACCATAGAAGTGACGAATGAGGAAGTGGAAGAGACAGGGGAGTGGAGATTCACTCGGGACCACGCCATTATCCAAAAGGCTGGGTTCTATAGCCTCTCTCTGTAAATACTGAAATAAAAAGGAGAGTAAGAAACAGTTCTATCGCTGAACTTATGGGATGAAGGGTAGAGATGATATATAAGAAATAAATAGCAAAGGCATGCCACCCTCTCATGCTGGAGGTACGTCCCATGGCATGAAGAAGAAGAGTTTGGATTTGATATCCCGCTTTATCACTACCCGAAGGAGTCTCAAAGCGGCTCACATTCTCCTTTCCCTTCCTCCCCCACAACAAACACTCTGTGAGGTGAGTGGGGCTGAGAGATTTCAGAGAAGTGTGACTAGCCCAAGGTCACCCAGCAGGTGCATGCGGAGGAGCGGAGACACGAACCCAGTTCACCAGATTACGAGTCTACAGCTCTTAACCACTACACCATGAATGTGGGGGGGGGTACAACAGTTACCCACAGGAGGGCTTGTGGGGCAGCATGGTTGTCAAGCACCCTCTCATACCTCGATGTCCCAGTTTGCCACTCCCAAATGTCCATGTGAGGACTCTGACTTTGGAAATAGATTGGTAATCTGAGGGCCGCTTTTTCAAGCACCAACATGGGCCTCAGCTTAGCAGATTTATTCTTGAACTAGTAGATATGATGCCCGTTAAAATAACGGGCGCTAGAAGGTTAGTCTGCCCTGCGCCGCCATAGCCTCGGCCCCGGCCGCCTTTGCCCTCGGAGCGTCTCGGAGCAGCAGCCGCCACCGCCGCCGCCGCGCCGGCCACCCCCGGCCGCCCGCCCAACCGCCCCTTCCCGCGCGTTGCCTCACGGCCGCCGCTCCTCTGTCCCCTCAGCCATGTTGGCAGCCGCTCAGCTCATCCTCCCCAGCTCCGTGCGAGGCAGCGGCATTGACTCAACTGACGACGCGCGTGCGCCGCCGCTGCCTCTCGGACATGCCCCCCTCTCCGCCCGCTCCAATCCCTGTGTCCGTGAGGCACATGCGCTGTAGCGCAATTCCACTGACACACGGACTGGACGCAGAGACACAGGGACTTTATTATATAGGATGCTTGCATCTACGGAGAGAAGTGTCATTTACCTTGACTATTCAGTTAGACTTGGAAGTCCCTTTCGCTTCCCTTGAGGAGGCTGTTGTGAAGAGATTACCGACGTTTGAATAGGACGTTTTCCGCACAGGCATGGACGTGGTTTAAGGACTGTCAAAGATACATTGCAGTTTCCAGGGTCTGACATGATACAAACAAATGGCTTGGAAACCAGTTGTCTTGGACACTGTTGGCACACTTACACACACACACACACACACACACACACACACTTTCACTGCCAGCCAGCTTCTGATGCATTGCAGCTACTTTTTAATATAGATATTATTCTTTCCCATGGAAGATGTCACTGTGTATCAGGGGGCGCAGGAGGGAAGGCGATCAGAACTTTCTCTCAACATGATATTTTTTTACAAAAATGCTGCTACTGTCAGCACATCGTCCTTTCAGATAATTTCACTGATTTCTAAATTGGAGGTCTTGGAGCCTCGTCTTGGTTAAAGCCCTCATCGGTAACCATGGAAGGGGATATGTTTGTACTCGCAGCTATCCCAGAGTAAGAGACAGGAACTCTGTGCGTATTAAAATGCGCTCATTTTGATCCAGGAGGGGAGAGCCAGGCACTTATGCAGCCTTTCAAGTATGTCACCAAGGTGGCTTCACATTGCCTTCTCGCAGTGGGGGAACCGCCAGAAGGCCCTCAGAGCTGGACCTCAGTGTCTGGGCTGAATGATGGGGATGAAGACACTCCTTCAGGCATACTAGGCCGGGGCCCTTTAGGGTTTAAAGGTAAGCACCAACACTTTGAGTTGTGCTCAGAAATGTACTGGGAGCCAATGAAGATCCTTTAGGACCTGTGTTATATGCATAGCTGTCAACCCTCCCCTTTTTTTGCGGGAAACTCCTGTATTCCAATGCCGTTTCCTGCTGCTATCCCGGATTGTTGATATCCCTTAAATTTCCCGGATTTCAAAGGAAGCAGCTCCTCTCCCTCCCTGCCGGCCAGGGAGGCTCCTCAGCTGCGTTGCTCAGCTGCCAATAAGGAGTCTGAGACCAACTGGGGGCGGAGCTTGCATGCCTTGTGCAGCCAGACCCTCATGTCCAACCAGACAGACAGCCTGCCTGCCGCCTACGCGCTCGCTCTTTCGCTCACCCGTTTGCGCACAGCCTCTGGAGCGCAGGGTGGCGAGGCTACTTGGTGTCATTCACCGCCTTCGCGGCATCCCTTATTTTCAAATCCGAAAGTTTGGAAAAATCCCTTATTTTCAAATCCGAAAGTTGACAGCTATGGTTATATGGTCTTGGTGGCCACTCCCAGTCACCAGTCTAGCTGCCACATTCTGGATTAGTTGTAGTTTCCTGGTCACCTTCAAAGGTGGCCCCACGTAGAGCGTGTTGCAGTAGTCCAAGCAGGACATAACCAGAGCATGCATCACTCTGGCAGGCAGGTAGGGTCTCAGCCGGCATACTAGGTGGAGCTAACTCATCTGCCCATCCCTACACTGAGACACGTCCCCTAAATCTCTAAACTGTCCTATCAACAGAAAACAACAAAGAATGTGTCTCATTGCTGAAGGCTCCTCAAAATGAATGCTCACAGGAAAAGAAAATAAATCTTAAGGTCAGGTAGTAATCTTCAACATCTGTGTTCCAGGTTTCGTAGCATCCAGAAAGACAAAATGAACTCCCTATGTAGAGCCAGGATCTTTTCCTTCTTGCACAGTGGGAAAACAGCAGGGGAAGCATCTTTTATAATTCTCTTAGGTTTATAGTAGAGGAGCCATACCTTCAAACGTAAAGCTGTGTTATGCAATCTTTACACAATATGTGGTCTAAAGAAATTACACAAATGTGCACACATACAAAATAAGTGAATAGACAAAAGAGGGGATAAATATTCATACTCTCTTGCGCTGAAAAGTAATTTGCCTTTAATAGGAAGATGCCTTTAATAGCAAGATGATACACAGGTATTGGTTCAGATTTCGGGGCATAGAATACCAAGAATAATATAATTGTGCATTTGGATGTAATTCTAGCTTCCTCTAGTGGCCCAAGAGTAGAACTGACGCTGTTTTATTGCACTGTCCAAATCTTCAATATGCCAGCACATTCAGAATTAGGCCACAAGTGCTTTCTGGTGGAAGTCTTTGCACATGTCATGAGCTGGTCCTCCATATGATTGTTTTTGCTCCCAATGACCCGGCCAGGTCAGCACAGGGGGCAGAGGAACCATGGGTCTAACCCTGTGAAAGTAATGCTAAACCCCTGGGTTCCTAGGTGCCACTTCTTTGAGGCATTCCATCTTTTGGTGATGCCATTACTGGGAAAGCTGCCAACTGGAAGTACCCATGGATTCTTTTCTGATCTGTGCCCAAGCTGGACTGTCACTTTGTGCTGTTTGGAGACAGAACAGATCACAATCCTTCCAGTCTGCTGCTAGTGCTGCTTCAAAGCAGCGAGAAACATTCACAAGAGAGTGACTTAGACAAATACGCCCGTGTGAGAGCCTAACTGCTGGGTTTTGCATTTTCAGAGGGTTATGGTTTGCTGCCGAAGAATCGATGCTTTTGACTTATGGTGCTGGAGGAGACTCTTGAGAGTCCCATGGACTGCAAGAAGATCAAACCTATCCATTCTGAAGGAAATCAGCCCTGAGTGCTCACTGGAAGGACAGAGCCTGAAGCTGAGGCTCCAATACTTTGGCCACCTCGTGAGAAGAGAAGACTCCCTGGAAAAGACCGTGATGTTGGGAAAGATGGAGGGCACAAGGAGAAGGGGACAACAGAGAATGAGATGGTTGGACAGTGTTCTCGAAGCGACCAACATGAGTCTGACCAAACTGCGGGAGGCAGTGGAAGACAGGAGTGCCTGGCATGCTCTGGTCCATGGGGTCATGAAGAGTCGGACACGACTAAACAACAACAACAAGGGTTTGCTGCTCTGATTTCTTTGTTAATAAATCGCGTTCACAATGCACACATTCTCATTTGATTAGGGTTCTTTCAGTCGGGGGACTTAATTTGCAAATGGATCGTTGAGATGTCACAAATGGGATGTTGGCAACAGGTTTTGTTTTTTACTTGTCGGAGCCTCCCTGAAAATTGGCAGATTTGAAGTAAATGGGGGAGGGATACAGACAGCATTTGGATGCCATTAACTTGCATGCATGAGGAGTACCCATCTCACAATAAACACCCATCTGGAAGCACCCTAAGCATGTAAGAGCTTCATCTGAAGACTGAAAGAAACCGAAGGAAGCAGAACACCTTTTCTTCCAGGAAGATGATCATTTCAGGGATACAAATGTGCATAGCCCCTAACGGGTTGTTTTTTTTAAAATGGGGGATGGGACTTAGTTACAATTAAGTGGCAGTGGGTTTTTTTTTTTTTTTAGAAGAGTGGTGAACAAGGCAAAGGAATGAGCCACCCTAGGTCCTGATGGTATCCTTCTTTCTCAAACAATTTTTGTGATACTCAGTTCAAAACATTCATTTTGGTGCAATCTAGAATACACGTTAACAACACAATGCTGTATATGTCTACTCAGAAGTTGACCCTATTTTATTTTAAAGTTGTTTTTTTTAATTGGGTTTTATAAACAAGAATAATGTTATACAAACAAGTATACCACGTTTTCTCATGTCATTTGTATATCACAAAAATAGCATACAACATATGTTTCATTATTAGTGGTCAATGTACAAGTTGAGTTCTGTGGGACTTAGATAGAAGAAGAGTTTGGATTTGATATCCCACTTTATCACTACCTGAAGGAGTCTCAAAGCGGCTCACATTCTCCTTCCCCTTCCTCCCCCACAACAAACACTCTGTGAGGTGAGTGGGGCTGAGAGACTTCAGAGAAGTGTGACTAGCCCAAGGTCACCCAGCAGCTGCATGTGGAGGAGCGGAGACGCGAACCCGGTTCACCAGATTACGAGTCTACCTCTCTTGACCACTACACCACACTGGCTCTCGCCATTGTAGCCTTGAGGAGTGATCCTATGCTCTTTGGGGATGGTGGGTGAGGGGTCATTGGATTGGATGGTGTGGACCTCCTGCTTTGCAGTCAGAAAGGGAAGGTCACCATAGGAGGTCTTCTCAGTGGGGCAGAAAAGTCTTCATTGCTTAAGAAACCAGAAGCTTTTCTACTTGGAATGGTGAATCAGGAGGTCCCCAAGAAAGACCAAACTTTTTTTATGTATGCCACAACAGCAGCTAGGATTTTGGTTGCAAGAAACTGGAAGACACAGGAATTACCTACGATAGAAGACTGGCAGATGAAAATGATGGACTATATGGAACTCGCCGAAATGACCGAGAAACTACGTGACCAGAGGGAGGAGACAGTGGAAAAAGACTATTGTAAGATTTAAAGATAGAAAGATAGAAAAAAGTTGGAAGAACTGACAGTTTACAGATTAGAAAAATAGGATTAAGTGATGTATATGTATGATTTATGGTTAAAACGAATATAAGTCGAGAATATAAGTAATACAAGGTAAATATTGAAAGATGAGAGGAAATTACTAAAGATGATTGACAATGAAACGCAGCAGGGGGGACTCAAGGAAGTCACCCCAATTTGATTACACAAGATGAAAAGGGAACTTATGATGTATGTTTGTGTTGTTGTATTTGGTTTTTTGTATTCTGTATTCTGTATTATGTTAAGTTTTTTTCTGTTTTTTTGTTGTTGAAAACCCAATAAATATAATAACAATAACAATAACAGTCTTCATTGCTATCTCTGTTGCTCCACTGGGAGCGTTCTGGAAAGGGGCATTGGAAGAATCTTAGGACTCCATGTTATACTGACAAACCTTCCCCCCCCCCAAAAAAAAAAGTCCTGAAGACCATGCCAGTCCTGGAGCTCATGAAGTTAATTCTCCACCCCATTAGTGTCAATGGGAGGGAAGATCTTTAAAAATGGAAAGGGTGGGAGCAGAGCATAAGAAGTGGCAGTAAGTTCTGCCATTGATTCTCCCACCATGAATTCCTCTCCCCACCAGCCATCGTCATAGGATTGCTCTGTAAGAAATTTACATCTCAGAATTTAAATAGGACCGTCCAGAATATCAGAGTGTGCCCTAGGAAAGTTGTGAGAGCATCAGTCCCTGCAATTGATGTTTTTGCCACATGGGGGTGCTTTTGCACAATTTTGAATGACAGAAATAGAGGCACAAGATCAGTACGAGACCACTAGTTTAAAATGGCATGCAAGCTTCCATGTTTCACAGATCTCTTGCGGCAACAAGCTTCCCTATTTAATTTTATTTGAATTAGGTCACAGAATCTAGACATGCCAAGTAAAACAATGGAAAGCACACCAATCCACTTCTAAAATTCTCCAGCCTCTGCGTTGGCATGCCACACTTCTGAAACACACACACATCAGAAAAGTTAATCCAGTGATTTGAATTAAATTTGGGAAGCTGAGCCGGTTCTATTGTTTAGCAGGGTAAGGCGGTACAGTGGACGCTCGGGTTGCGAACGTGATCCGTGCGGGAGGCACGTTCGCAACCCGCAATGTTTGCAACCCGCAGCGCCGTGTCTGTGCGTGCACGGGTCACGATTCGGCGCTTCTGCGCATGCGCAAAGCACGAGTTAGAGCTTCTGCGCATGCGAAAGCGCCAAAACCCGGAAGCAACCCGTTCCGGTACTTCCGGGTTCGGCGCAGTGTGCAACCCGAAAACGCGCAGCTCGAAGCATCTGTAACCTGAGGTATGACTGTATTTGTGGCATAGCTGTCAACCCTCCCTTTTTTTGCAGGAAACTCCCTTATTCCAATGCCATTTCCCGCTGCTATCCCGGATCGTTGATATCCCTTAAATTTCCCGGATTTCAAAGGAAGCAGCTCCTCTCCCTCCCTGCCAGCCAGGGAGGCTCTTCAGCTGCGTTGCTCGGCTGCCAATAAGGAGTCTGAGACCGACTGGGGGCGGAGCTTGCATGCCTTGTGCAGCCAGACCCTCACGCCCAACCAGACAGACAGCCTGCCTGCGGTCTATGCACTCGCTCTTTCGCTCACCCGTTCGCACGCAGCCTCTGGAGCGCAGGGTGGCAAGGCTACTTGGTGCCATTGCACCGCCCTCGCGGCATCCCTTATTTTCAAATCCGAAAGTTTGAAAAAAATCCCTTATTTTCAAATCCGAAAGTTGACAGCTATGAGGTGCAACCATCCCTTGTGCTGACCCTGCTATGAAGGACCTGAAATGGGCAAATCTGAGCTGATTCATTCACATCCCCTGCTGGCTGCTGAAGGTCACGATCAAATGAACTGAAGTATGAACTGGGTATAGGGCTGGCAGCCTCAACAGCTTTCACCTTACTTTGTCCTCCATACAAGTGCCTGTTTAATCAATGAAATATTTCAGGTTTTGTCCAGTACATTAACTGAAGGCATCAAGGAACACACTGCCAGCCTAAACGTACCCTTGCTGCCAATAATTATTCAGTGACTACAGCCAGGGGTAGATATAGGCAAAATTTAGCACAAAAGTATAAATTCACTATTTAGCTTCAACCTACTTGTTGCATGCTGTACGTGTTATTATTATTTATTGTTTGTAAGCCGCTTGGGGATTCATTTGAATGAAAAGTGGCATAGAAATATAACGCATAAATAAATCAAATTCAATCATTGTTGCAAGGCTGACAGCAGCGAAGCATTGGAAAACTCTCTCCGGTGATATGCCAATGGAACGGACCTCTCAAATCCGGCATCTCGCGCTGGCGGAAAAATGGATTCAGGAAATTAGAGCAAGAAGGACAAAACAGCACAGCAAATGTTTAAACTGAGGAGTTTAGTAATTGGATATTTAGCTAAAAATTTCGAGATCGGAGGGAGGTAAGGGTGTAAGAAGTAGAAAATTAGGAGTTTTAAATTAGGTTGGTGTAAAGGAATTTGACAAGGAGTGAGGAAAGGATCAGAAGTACTAAGATGCTGAGGTCTGAAAAAAGGAGTGGTTTAAGTAAAAGGATTTTTGTATTATAGGTTATCATGAAGTTTAGAAGTTTGGAAAACTGTTACAGAGGATAGATAATGAATTCAACAGAGGGGAACTTGAGGAAGTCAACCGAAATATGAAATTGAGGAATGAAGGAATGCCTGGCCCACAGAATTGGGCCCGGCCTAAGCAATGATACTTAATAATGTTAGTGATGTTAAATGTACAATGTTTATGCCTACCCTTGTGAGAGAAGGGGATGATTGTTGCTTCCCTCAATGAAAGGGGGGAAGTATGGAAAGTTTAATTGTAATGGTATGTGCTTAATATTGTTAAAATCAATAAATTTTTTGGAGAAAACAAAAAACAGCACAGCAAATGGCTTTTGCAAAGTTTGCGAGGACTTTATTTCACACACAATGTCAGCGGAACGTGGCTTTCGACCAACTGCCAATCATGGAAATCTATGGAAAAGTCCTTTGGAATATGAGTCTGACCAAACTGCGGGAGGCAGTGGAAGACAGGAGTGCCTTGTGTGCTCTGGTCCATGGGGTCACGAAGAGTCGGACACGACTAAACGACTAAACAACAACACTTTGGAATAAGAGAAGAAGACACTTTCTGTCCCAAGGGGGTTTGGGAAGACAAGTTAGGGGACAGATACATTTGTATTGTTTTGGATATCAATGAAAATATTGTGGCAGGAGAACAATGATGCTTCTGTGCTCTACAAAAATTTGGCCCACAAATCTTAAATTTGTTCAGTTTGACAAGGAATGCATGACACAGTCGTTGGGTATCCCTCCCACCCACGGCTGAATCTACTTGTCTCGTCTATTTCTTAGTATCAGGACTCTTTGGTTGTCTGTGATGCCTAGCAGGCAGACTCTTTCTTCTTTCCACTTTGCTGGCAAACGAGATCTTGTTTGAGCTGCAGAGAGAATCTCAGCTACCTCGGCATAGCTTTGTGCATTATCCCCCTTGACAGATCATTGCTCTTCTGCTCGCAATGCCTTTTGTCAGTCACCTTGCTTGTTTCCGCTTTGGATCTTGCCATTATCCAAGGAGACTTCCCCTCCTCTGTCCCTTTCCCCTCTCCACAAGCGCAATGACATCCACTGGCAGTCTCTGGACCACTCCTCCGATGGCCAAGGCTTTTGTGAGCGATCTCTTTTATGACATGACACCCAGCATCAGTGCAGTCATTAAGCATAAGCTTTCTGGATACGCTTCTTAACAAGGCTGATACAAAGTGATCACTGGTGTCCAATATGCAGACAAACAGAAAATTGGATAACATGGCAAACAATAGGATAATGGCTGTGGTGAGGATGCCCAGAAATATACCATGGCTTTATATACTGATCAGTGCTTATCCTTAGTTGCTCAGAGACACACAGATAGCAGTCACCAGCTGCACCAGAAATCTGTGCCAACTGGGCAAGTTGGAAGCAAATATAATGTCAGAATGGGAGATCAGCAATCTATGGCACAGACCTACCAATAAGGTGCCATCTATATATATTAAAATGTTCCCATTGCGCGTTTGTCTGAAACACCCTTGCTGCGTAACCGCTGGACCAAATCGCATCAAATTTGGACACAGCGTTTCCATTACCATCTCAAAGTAATCTGGCATAATAAAATTCCAGAAAAACCACACCTGTCATACCTAAAATAAAGAAAAAATGCAAAAAAAAATTGGCGCGCACATATGACATCACCAGCAAAACAGCGTCCTCTAGCGACGGCTATACTGGTACTACAGCTACAAAAGCAAAATATTGGCACGCACATATGACATCACCAGCAAAACCTCGCCCTCTAGCAACAGCAGGCCTGTCTCCAATTTCACTCCCAAACTGACAAACTGTTAATCTGCAAGGAAGGAGGAGGTGATTGTGTCAGTGGCTTCCTGATACCTGAGTGCCAGACAAAAGGGTGTGATTAACTTGGCTGGGAAACAGGGAAATGTAAATATCTCTTTTGTCAAAGGCACGCTGGGAAATGGAGGCCGCCGCCTCTCACAGTTAATGAGGCCAGACCAGCAAGGGACACTGGGAAATGGAGTCAAGGCGCCCTGTGGGTGAACTAAGCTCTTTCGCCCAAACCGCAAGGCATGCTGGGAAATGGTGGGCTTATTATCCCAACCAACCGTGCGCTCAAGGCACTCTGGGAAATGGAATCAAATCCTCTCTAGAGGGTTACTAGCACTTTTCCCCTTGAAAAGGCCACAGGCAAGGCACGCTGGGAAATGGCCAGCCACCGTGATCGTCCCTCAGTGATCTCCCGATGTGTGTTCTTTATCTGGGCGTTTCCATAGTGCTTTTCCCTCAGACGCCGTCAGAGGCCTCCTTCCTCGGCTTTTTCTGCCACAGGCCGTGAGAGGGCACCTGAGCGCGTGCAGAGTGCACACGACGCCGGCGGGGGTAGGTGGGGGTTTATTTTGGCTGCGGCTGCTACTGATGGTAATAAGCATAAAATGAGCCACAGCAAGGCGTGGCCCGGGTCAGCTAGTTGTTTATATGATTAATTTCTTGCATTTCTTGCTTAGGCTGAGAGGCAGTTACTGACCCAAAGTCACCGGCAGAGCTTCACAGAACCACACTCACAGAATCTCACAGAATCTCTTTATAGAATCATATGGTGGAAGGGACCTCAAATGTCATCAACCCCGTGCAATGCAGGAATCTCAATGAAAGCATCCATGACAGATGGCCATCCAACCTCTGCCTGGAAACCTCCAATGAAGGAGAGTCCGCCAGCTCCTAAGGGAGACCGTTCTACTGTCAAACAGCTCTTACTGTCAGAAAGTTATTCCTGATGTTCAGTCACAATCTCCTTTCTTGTAACTTGAAGCCATTGGTTCGAGTCCTACTCTCCAGGTGTCCAAAAAAAATAAAATCCTTCCAGTAGCACCTTAGAGACCAACTAAGTTTGTTCTAGAGGGACCCAGGTGGCGCTGTGGGTTAAACCACAGAGCCTAGGGCTTGCTGATCAGAAGGTCAGCGGTTCGAATCCCTGCGATGGGGTGAGCTCCCGTTGCTCGGTCACAGCTCCTGCCCACCTAGCAGTTCGAAAGCACGTCAAAGTGCAAGTAGATAAATAGGAACCGCTCTGGCGGGAAGGTAAACGGCGTTTCCATGCGCTGCTCTGGTTCGCCAGAAGCAGCTTTGTCATGCTGGCCACATGACCTGGAAGCTGTACGCCGGCTCCCTCGGCCAATAAAACGAGATGAGCGCCGCAACCCCAGAGTCGGACACGACTGGACCTAATGGTCAGGGGTCCCTTTACCTTTACCTTTAAGTTTGTTCTTAGTATGAGCTTTCGTGTGCATGCACACTTCTTCAGATACACTGAAACAGAAGTCACCAGACCCTTATACATAGTGGGAGGGTGGGAGGGATATTACTCAGAGGGGTGGTGGGAATGGGTGATAGGCTGATAGCTGTGGTAAACCTGTTGACGACTGTTAACGACTGCAATTAGTCTTACAGGAAAAAGCAAGGGGTGAGAAGGTTAAGAATAGCTTAGTCATGTATAATGAGATAAGAATCCAATGTCTTTATTCAGACCAGGTCTCCCCATGGTTTTAAGTTTGGTAATGAGTTGCAATTCAGCAACTTCTCTTTCCAGTCTATTTCTGAAATTCCTTTGCAATAAGACAGCTACTTTGAGATCTTGCATAGAATGTCCCGGGAGATTGAAGTGTTCTCCTATTGGTTTCTCTGTCTTGTGTCATCGTCCCCCATCT
Organism: Darevskia nairensis; assembly: GCA_034642065.1. Taxonomy (NCBI): domain Eukaryota; kingdom Metazoa; phylum Chordata; class Lepidosauria; order Squamata; family Lacertidae; genus Darevskia; species Darevskia nairensis. Next base: position 25,348 of record JAWWNI010001155.1, read on the forward strand.
TATATTTGTGCACCTGGTTTTTCCAATCTAAGTGCAGGACCTCACATTTGTCCCTATTGAAATTTATTTTGCTAGTTTGAGCCAGTTCTCCATCTGTTAAGGTCATCTTGAATCCCGATTCTGTCTTCTGCGGCATTAGCTACCCTCCCAGTGTGGTGACATCTGCAAATTTGACAAACATCCGCTTAATTCCTTAATCCAAATCATGTATAAAGACGTTGAACAACAACGGGCCCAGGACAGAACCCTGTGGCCCTCCACTTGTGCCATCCTTTGCCAGGATGTTGAGGAACCATTAATGAACACTCTTTGGGTTGGGTCAGTCAGCCAGCTACAAATCCACCTAACAGTTACACAGCCCACATTTTACCAGCTTCCTCGCAACAATAGCATGGAGGACTTTGTCAAAAGCCTTACTGAAATCAAGATACACTACATCCACAACATTCCCCTGATCTACCAAGCTTGTAACTCTATCCAAAAAAGAAATGAGGTCTGTCTGGCATGACTTGTTTTTGAGAAACCCATCCTGGGTTTTAGTAGTCGCAGCATCCTTTTCTAAGTGCTTACAGACCAACTGTTGAATTATCTGTGCAAGGACCTTTCCTGGTATTGAAGTCAAGCTCACTGGTCAGTAGATACCTGGGTTTGCTTTCCCCTCTTTCTGAAGATGAGGACAACATTTGCCCACCTCCGGTCTGCAGGGACCTCATGTGTTCTCCAAGAATGCTCGAAGATCATAGACAAAGGCTCTGAGATGTCATCCACAAGCTCCTTTAGTACCCTTGGATGCAGCTCATAAGGCCCTGAAGATTGGAATTCGTTTAATAATGTAGCTAAGTGTTCCCTTACTACCTCTTTTCCTATCTTGGGCTGCACAAATCTTTTACTATCCTGCTGCATTTGTAGAATGTGGTGAAAGCATTCAGAAGTTTAATTAATTAATTACCGGTAAGCTTGTTCCAGAAGACATACACGCATTGGATTCGCCAAGGACCGACATGTAAAGTCTAGTGCGGATGGGACAGAATATCCTGGTTAAGTCCCATATTCTTTTCTTCTTTGATTTTTTTTTGGGGGTGGGTGGGTAGGTGTTGTATTATTCCAGACCTAGCTTCCCCCACCCTCCAGAATCAGGGTCAGACAGTTGTTAATTTGAATTTCAATTGAGACAAAGGTAAGATTCTGCACTTAGCCAGGAATAACCAGAAGGAAGGGGACACTTGGCTTGCCAGTAGTGAAAAGGATCTAGGGGTCTTAGTAGACCATAAGCTTTTTCTTTTTAAAAAAAATAATAATATTTTTTTTTGGAGGGGGGGTGTTCTGCAAGTGTAACAAACATCACAAATAAAAAAGAACAAACACTAACAAATACCAGAACAAAAAACTAGAAAATAAAGAGAAAAGGAAAAGGAGAGAGAGAGAGAGAGAGAGAGAGAGAGAGAGAGAGAGAGAGAGAGAGTTTACATCAAAACCTATACCTAATACAGAAAGAAATTTGCCTCCTGTCTTGCATGCTATCTTCATGAAGCATGAATGGGGATACTTTAAAAAAAAAAAAAAATCTGGAACCGCCATGCAATATTTAGCTATCTTGGAACACCTGTTGTGTTCAAATGCATAGTGAATAGATAGCAAACTGTGGATTAATTCATTGTATTTTATTACTTCTTTCATTGGTTACATTTTATTGTATTGCAATTTGAATTACGTGGAATTAAAACTGCGAAACAATAAAGTGCAATGTAAAGGAACTAAAGGGATGTGGGTGGTGCTGTGGTCTAAACCACAGAGCCTAGGGCTTGCTGATCAGAAGGTCGGTGGTTCGAATCCCCGCAATGTGGTGAGCTCCCGTTGCTTGGTCCCAGCTCCTGCCAACTTAGCAGTTCGAAAGCACATCAAAGTGCAAGTAGATAAATAGGTACTGCTCCAGCAGGAAGGTAAACGGCGTTTCCATGCGCTGCTCTGGATTGCATGTCTTAGTCATGCTGGCCACATGACCTGGAAACTGTACGCCGGCTCCCTTGGCCAAGAAGAAGAGTTTGGATTTGATGTCCCACTTTATCACTACCCGAAGGAGTCTCAAAGCGGCTCACATTCTCCTTTCCCTTCCTCCTTCACAACAAACACTCTGTGAGGTGAGTGGGGCTGAGAGACTTCAAAGAAGTGTGACTAGCCCAAGGTCACCAAGCAGCTGCATGTGGAGGAGCGGAGACGTGAACCCAGTTCCCCAGATTACGAGTCCACTGCTCTTAACCACTACACCACACTGGCTCTTACCACACTCGCTCAATAAAGCGAGATGAGCGCTGCAACCCCAGAGTCGTCCGCGACTGGACCTAATGGTCAAGGGTCCCTTCACCCTTTACCTTAAAGGAACTAAAAGAAGCAGCAAATTACATTCACACTCATGCAACAATCTAGCATGTTGCGTTCCAATCACGATAAAGTGGCCTGCTGAGACCCTCAGCAGTTTTCAAGCTGTCTTCAGCCTGGGGAGGGGGAGTTTGGGAACGACTTAGCTAGTAGATGAAATTTGGTCCACAATTAAATACTGGAGGTGCTGTTCATGTAATGGCCTCAAGATGGAGGCTTCTCCATTGAAACCAGAAAGCTTACTCTGTTCTGGGAGGTGGAAATAGTTTCTGCCTCTGAAGGTGACTTTTGCTTTTTTTTAAAAAAAATATTTTTATTAATAGCTTATTAAAAATACAAAATAAGAGAACAAATCAAACATCCAACATCCAACAAATCAAACATCCAAACATCTCAGTCTTTCATAACAAGAACACAAAAGACAATCGAAAAAAACACACACACAAACAAAATATACATAAACGACATCCATATACATACAGTTCCCAACTAAAATATGACTTCTCACCATTTAAGTACCGTACCTTTTAAATTTTCTTTGTATCAGCTATTCCTTACACAATCTACTATTCCTTATACAGTCCCATCTTCGAATTTCCCTTATTTCTTCAACCTACCTTATCTGTCTATTACCCATCTTATCTTTTATTTCTATACTAGTAAATTATGCCCGTAAAGATTACGGGCTCTTGAAGAAAGGCGGCGGCGGGAGCCTCCAGGAACGGGAGGCTCCACTGGAGGTGTGCGGGCGGCAGCGGCGCGAATGACCCGACGCCAAACGCTTTCCCCTCCGCCGCTAAACACCTCCCGGTTGCCGCGCTTTCCCCTTCCCCGCCAAGGTGCCACAGCGGCTGCTGCAGGTACGGAGGGGGAGAAGCAGCAGCGCGCGGGGAGCGGCCGCCATTGCGGCTGAAGCGGAGAGGTTCGGAGACTCGCGAAGCGCAAGCGCTTCGCTCGCGCTACGCTCCAACCTCAGGCTCCTCCTCCTCTCTCTCCTCTCCAATCCGTGTGTCAGTGGAGCGCAAGCGCACTTGCGAATTCCACTGACGGACGGAAAGCTACGGAGGGACATAGGCTCTTTATTATATAGGATACATCCTATACATGACTGTATATTTCCTTCTTTATTTTCTTATTTTCTTATTTTCATCCCCACATGTATTTCATTCCAAGCAATTCACTAATTCTGTTCTTATACCCTCTTTCTTTAAATACTCTTCCACATACTTCCACTCCTCTTTAAGTCTTTGTTTTGATATATTTCTAATTGACGCCGTCATTCGGGCCAAGTTCATAAATTCCACTAATTTGGTTTGCCATTCCTGGATGGTTGGTATATTTTCTTCCTTCCACCTTTGCGCAATCAATAATCTCGCTGCAGCACACGCATATAAAAAGATATTTTTCCTATTTTCTGGGATACCTTCAGGAACCATACTTAACAAGAAAGCCTGGTGAAGGTGACTTTTGCTATGAGGAAAGGGGCCATTGTGTTTTTCAGCGAAAATCAATGCAGCCATCCATCACTTCTCCCTCTGCAAGGCTACCAAAGGACCATATTTGGGTGTGATTTTGCCATAATTTTCTGAAAGCAGGTTAGCATCTCCTTATCAAATTCTCAATATCTGCACAGAATATTTTTTGGGTGGGGAGGGGGGTTGTAATTCTTGGGAAATCTGGACAGCAAATGCCCATGAAAATAGCTGCTGACATAATTAAGGAGATCTCACTTACCGGTAAGTTGTACAGCTTTCTCTAATTTGAAATAGAGCTGTGTCAAAAATTTCTCTTTCATCTAGGGTTGTCATATTTCAAAAAGTGAAAATCCGGACACAAAGGTTGTTGCAAAATCTTGTGTTATTTTTTAGGAGATTCGCCTGGGCTGCTATACGCCTGGGTTTTCCTGTACATTTTAACCAATTTTAGAAATTTTCACCTGGACGCTGTTTGCGACGGACGAATCCTGGATTTGTCTGGGGAATTCCGGACGTATGGCAGCCCTCTCTTTCAAAACATCAGAGGGAGAATTTTCTCTGAAATTTTAAAGCAGTCATTGCTGCTTATTTAACTCAATCTTATGCAGACATCTCCAAACTACGGCCCGCTTGACTTAATTATCCGCCCCACGGTGACCCTCGCCGCCCCCTGCCACCGCCTGCTCTTACCGGCGCGGCGTGGCTGCCCACTTCCGGGTCGGCGGAGCACCAGAAATAGCTTGTGTGCATGCGCAAGCATCATTTCCGGTGCACAGTGCATGCGCACAAGCTACTTCTGGTGCTCCACTGACCCAGAAGTGCGCCGGAAATAGCATATGCGCATGCGCACACCCTATTTCCGGTGCACATCCGGGTCGGCGGAGGCCGTGCGCATGTGCACAAGCAATTTCCGGTGCTCTGCCGACCCGGAAGTGCGCTGGAAATAGCATGTGCGCATGCGTATTGGCGTGCGATCCCCCGCCCTCCGGCCCGCCGCACGATCGGCACTGGAGGAACCGGCCCGAGGCCCGGAAAGTTTGCAGACCCCTGATCTTATGAGGTAGCCAATGGATATAAGCCTTTTTAACTTCTGGGGACAGGATGGATGAGCCCCACACAATGGCTGAAGAAGAAGAAGAAGAAGAAGAAGAAGAAGAAGAAGAAGAAGAAGAAGAAGAAGAAGAAGAGTTTGGATTTGATATCCCGCTTTATCACTACCCGAAGGAGTCTCAAAGCGGCTCACATTCTCCTTTCCCTTCTTCCCCCACAACAAACACTCTGTGAGGTGAGTGGGGCTGAAAGACTTCAGAGAAGTGTGACTAGCCCAAGGTCACCCAGCAGCTGCATGTGGAGGAGCGGAGACGCGAACCCGGTTCACCAGATTACGAGTCTACCACTACACCACACTGGCTCACTCCACAGCTTCTCACCAGTCGCAACTTCCTGAAGAGCCTTAGGAGTGACGCCTCGTCACATTGGACAGCATCGAACCCCAGGCATTTATGGAAGTATGCAGCTTCCTAACTTTCTGCAATTCTTGGTATCCCAAAAGATTCAGCGGCAACCCTATTCCCAAAACTTCTGAAAAATCTCCCCCTGCTCAGGAAGCTGAGTCAGCCCAGACTTATTTAAACTTGAATATATCTCTGGGAGAATAAAAGGCTCAGGAGTAAACTCTACCCAAATCTGGAGTGGAGTCCCTGTGGGAATGTTCAGGGTGGCAGAAGAGGATATATTGTTTATTAATATCCATCCAACTTGCGCTGATGATCCTAATTGGTTGATGTTGAGTAGATTGTAGAATTCTTCAACGGTTCAAAGCAAAAATCTCATGGATGTAATAGTAGATGAAGCATATTTATATGAGTCTTGCAACATCACCATCCAGCCGAAATCAACACAAGTGGCACATGAGAAGGACGATGAAGACCTGTTCTCCGGATTACTCACAGGTTTCGCTATATAGCTTCATCAGCTCAGGTGAAGCACAAGCTGTACCTGTGGAATATTTCGCATGTTGTGCTAATCAGAATGCTTAACCTGAACTGATGAAATCTCATACATCCATGAGATTTTTGCTTTGAACCGTTGAAGAATTCTACTATCTACTCACCATCAACCAATTGTGAATGTTTTGTTGGCTTTATTGAAAGACCATTAGATTTTCAGAAGAGGATTCCAGTAAATCTTTTGTTATAGTTTCAGCCATTGTGTGGTGGTTTTGGTTGTTTATGGTTTATATTATCACCACAGTGATACTTTATGCTGTTTGTGTTTACCCAGATAACAGCCGCCATTTCAGAGCAGACCTTGGCTGCTGCCTGAGCTTAGTCAGTTAGACCAGCGTTTCTCAACCGCTGTTCCGCGGCACACTACTGTGCCGCGAGATGTTGCCTGGTGTGCCGTGGGAAAAATTCCCCCAATTGAAAGCCGGGCCAATCGCGCGCCAGCAGGGAGGGAGGGAGGGAGGGCGAAAGACAGACACGCACATTTGCATTCTCTCTTTCCCCCTCAGCATACACAAAAGGAATAGGCAGGCGGCGCGCGCAACGCCAGCCAATTGGAGCCGGGGCACTCGCGACGTCGCTGGGCCCTGATTGGCGGAGGGGTGAGGAAAGAGAACGGGACTCAGAACAGAAGCCGAGCGGAGAAGAACATAATGAGGAGGGGAGGGGAGGGAGAGAGAAGGGAGCCTGCGAGTTCCATCCGCCCCCAACGCTCGTCAGTGTCCCTTGGAGCGCATCCTTGGGAAGTGAATGAGTGCGGCCGCCTCGGGCAGTGGGATTACTCGGAGTTAAAGAACCAAGCTCTCCGGTGCGAACCTGTTGCGCTCTTGGCTTCTGTCTGGACGCAACCAGGGCTGCGCTGAGAGAGAGAGAGGCAAGTCCAACCCCCTTGGCGGCAGGCGAGATGAATCTTGTTTGTCCACCTTATAGAAATATTTATATTCCGCTGCTGCCGCGGAGAAATTTACAAGCTATAGCTTAGGCTGGGGGGCCCCTCAAATAATTTAAAGGGGAAAAAACTGGATGTACATTTCCAAAATATAAGATAAAAAACAAATAAAATAAAACCTACATACAGCAAAACCTACATACCATAGCGACGTTGCCGCCGCCATTTTGTGGGTGGTGTGCCGCGAGATTTTTTTCATAAAACAAGTGTGCCGTTGCCCAGAAAAGGTTGAGAAACACTGAGTTAGACCACATAGAAAGAGATGGGGGAGCAATAACCTTACCGACTAGAGGAAGCTAAGGCTACTTCAAAGTACAGGCAGATGGAGGGACGGTGCTCCATGTTGAGAGAGACAAAAGCCAGCTCAGATCTACTTTCCTGTCCAAGTCTCTGACTTGCCTTCTGCTCCTTTGCCTTGCGACGCTCCTCACTTTAGGTGAGAGATTGTCACGACTTTGTGGCTGAGGTGATTAATTAGAGGCATCATAGGGTTGGGGAACATGTGTCGGACTCCACATCTGCCCCGCGACAGCAGGGCTCAATAAGCGAAGTGTCATATTCTCCTAATCTCCACTATGCAACTCAAATCAGCTATGACACATAGACCAGCTGTTCAGAGATACAACCCCCCCTCCCCTGTTCCCAAAACCGTTCCAGAGAGGGAAAGATGGGGCCATGCCAAAATATGGACATAAGATATTGCCATCGTACCAACAAGGCCTGAAAGATCAAATGGAACGCATAGGGGCGTACCCCATGAAATAAGGATAATTTAAGCCTGCAACCTTGGTTCACCTATTCTCCCTTGCAAATAAATAAATAAATTGCATAAATCTGCTTAGTTTATGCAACATGAGTACAGTGGGACCTCGACTTACGAAGATAATGCGTTCCGAAGCGATCTTCGGTAGTCAAAAACACTCGTAAGTTGAGTCCCCATAGGGATGCATTCAGCAAAAAAAATTCGTAAGTCGAAGAAATCCTATTCAAAGCGGCCGCGACTTCCTTTCGCAAGTCGAAAAATTCAGTTGCGGCGGCCATTTTTTTTTCTTCCGGAAGTCATTCGGAAGTTGAAAAACACATAAGTCGCGTCACTTGTAAGTCGAGGTCCCACTGTAGATATATCTATATCCTTATTGGGAGTTGGGAACCTAAATATCTTCAGATGATATTCTATTATTTATTTTTTTGTTGTAGAGTACAAATACTTCATGACACGGGTGGCGCTGTGGGTTAAATCACAGAGCTTAGGGCTTGCCGATCAGAAGGTCGGTGGTTCGAATCCCCGCGACAGGGTGAGCTCCCGTTGTTCGGTGCCTGCTCCTGCCAACCTAGCAGTTCGAAAGCACATCAAAGTGCAAGTAGATAAATAGGTACCGCTCCGGCGGGAAGGTAAACAGCGTTTCCGTGCGCTGCTCTGGTTCGCCAGAAGCGGCTTAGTCATGCTGGCCACATGACCCGGAAGCTGTCTGCGGACAAACACCGGCTCCCTTGGTCTATAGAGCGAGATGAGCGCCGCAACCCCAGAGTCATCCGCGACCTCCTAATGGTCAAGGGTCCCTTTACCTTTACAAATATTTTGAACTTGGTGCACAGGGCCGGAGGGATATTATTAGCTCCTCAGTAAAACCGTGCTGACAGTGCAGCTTCAATTGCTCCTGTCCAGTGTTTTATTGGGGGGGGGGAGTAAAAAAGAGCTTCAGCCTTTGAGCAACTTTGTGAACTTACATGTGAGGAGGAGTGATCGTCTAAAATGTGACCTACGAGCATAATGAGTCGCTGGTAAGACCAAGGAAAACTGAGCTGAGTCCCCTTAGTAACCTGAGGTTTCTGTTGGTCAGAAAGCTGAGAAGACCTTGCTTTAAAGATGGAGCCAGTGGTTCTGCTTGATTAGAGGGGAGACTCTGCTTTCTGAGCCTATGGAAAAAGGAGACTAGGAATTGTGGCAACAGAGACTGGCATGGAGGAGAAGGCATTCACCACCAGAACTTCAGAAGCTCAAAAGAGACTTCCTTGTGATGGCCTGGGATTCAGACTCAGATGCCGAACCTGAGGGATCCCAGCCTGCCTCCAGAACCAGCAGAGCCAGGGCTAGGGCCTGAGTCGGAAGGGTCCTCACCTGTGCTGGATCCTCAGGTGCAGGCATCTGCTGAGTCTGCTCTGGCTCCTGATGGGATGGAGGACCCATTGCCTGCAGGTGCTCCACTCCCAGCCCCATCAGGGGAAGCTGAGGTTACCTCTGGGTCCTGTAACCCTCCAGCCTCTCCTGAGCTGCAGAGGCTCAGGGCAGAGAGGCGAAGGGAACTGAGTTCCCGCAGAAGGAGTGCTTACAGAGCCGCCCTATGCTTGGGGCAGATAAAAGCCGGCCAGCCCCAGCCCCAAGTTGCAGGAGCAACAATAGTTGGTACTGAAATCATTAGCCCCACGCTACAACAGTTGGTTGCCGGTTCCTGCCAGTGTTCCTGCTTGAAACATGTCCTGCTTTCCTGCCTGAGCTCCTGACCCACCCTGGTTCCCTGCTTGCCTACCTGTTTCTGACTTTGCCTGACTCCCTGCCCTGCACCCAGCTTCAGTTACCACGGACTGCCTTTACGTTGCACCTCTGACCACTGACCGGACTTGGACCTCACCTTTCGGGTAACCCACAGGACCAGCACAGTCCTGTCACAGGAGAGGAAGGCTTTCCACCTTAGTCGAGAGGTTGTAACAGCTCCTAGGGCAGACGTACCCTGTGTTGGGCTGTCATCACAGGGTCAATAATGTTCATTTAAAACACCTCTCATTCCCTTCGGACCTGGACACCATGGGAGTAATGAATTTGGAGAGCAGTATTCATCTCTATAGTTACATGGCCATCGATTGTATACTGGAATTCAGACTTAAATACAGTAATGCTATTGTGAGGAGGGTGTGCCGCACATAATTTGCGTGTGTCAGGTCACTAGTTCAGTCCCTGGCCTCTCCAAGTTGGGGGGAGATTTCTTTGGAGAGTTGCAGCCTCTGTTGAAAATGCTGGTCTTGACAAATCATTGGTCTGCCTCAATAAAGGGTACTTGCTTCTATTCAGTGGTGATGGTTGCTGAATAGTCATGGCTAGAATCATAGAATCATAGAATCATAGAATCATAGAATCATAGAATCATAGAATCATAGAATCCTAGAGTTGAAAGAGACCACAAGGGCCATCCAGTCCAACCCCCTGCCAAGCAGGAAACACAATCAAAGTATTCCTGACAGGTGGCTGTCAAGCCTCTGCTTAAAGACCTCCAAAGAAGGAGACTCCACCACACTCCTTGGCAGCAAATTCCACTGTCGAACAGCTCTTACTGTCAGGAAGTTCTTTCTAATGTTTAGGTGGAATCTTCTTTCTTGTAGTTTGAATCCATTGCTCTGTGTCCTCTTCTCTGGAGCAGCAGAAAACAACCTTTCTCCCTCCTCTATATGAGGAGTTTTTCTCCTCTATATGAGGCTAGTTTTTCTTTTCTTAAGTATTCCATACCCTTAGCCTCTATATGAGGCTAGTTTTTCTTAAGTATTCCGTACCCTTAGCCATAAACTAACTTCTTCTTTTTCTTCTTCCTCCTCTTCCTTTTCTAACTACTCTCAAACCTTGGGGATATTATATAGGTAAAGATAAAAAAGGATAAAGGATCCCTGGATGGTTAAATCCAGTCCAAGGCGACTATGGGGTTGCGGCGCTCATCTTGCTTCCAGGCCAAGGGTGCCGGCATTTGTCCACAGACAGCTTTCCGGGTCATGTGGCCAGCAGGACTAAACTGCTTCTGGCACAACGTGACACTGTGACAGAAGCCAGAGAGCACAGAAATGCTGTTTACTTTCCCACCACAGCGGTACCTATTTATCTACTTGCACTTTGACATGCTTTTGAACTGCTAGGTTGGCAGGAGCTGGGACAGAGCTCAACCCATCACACGGATTCAAACCACCGACCTTCTAATTGGCAAGCCCAAGAGGCTCAGTGGTTTAGACCACAGCGTCACCCACTGAGGGATATTATATACACCTAACAGTAAAACAAAACAAACCCCCCCCCACCACCAAATTGGTTAGTTGTTCTCAATAGGGAAAGGTGAAATGAATCAAGAGATAAGATATATTCATTTATGGGACATGGGTGGTGTTGTGGTCTAACCCACTGAGCCTTTTGGGCTTGCCGATCTGAAGGTCATGGGGGGGCACAACTCTCCCCCATGCTGCTCCAGGAGAGCAATCCCCGCCAAGGCTTGGGAGGGAGGCTGCGCGCCCGCCAGCCATATGGTTGACGGGGAGCAGCTGGAGGTTGCAGGGAAAGGGGAGGCCACCGGCAAATCCGCGCAGCTCCCCCACTCGCTGCGGCGCCCCTGAGAGGCGCCCTGGTGCAACGCACTACTAAGTCCTATGGGAAAGACGGCTCTGGTTCTGTTATCTCTTTCTGTCAAGGTCATGCTGACTATACTGTAATAGTAAGGCCAGAAGGAGCCTGGGTTTCACTCTTTTCTTTATCTCTTTCCAACTGTGTGGTGTTCTGTATAAAGTATGCTTAGTGTTAAGGTTTAGACTTACTGTATTGTAAGCAATTGTAAGTTTAAGTCTGCTGCAACTGGCTTTCTTATGGACAGTGCCAGTCCTGAATGTATTGGATTTGTGACCATGATGCTCATTCGCCTTCAGGAGCAGTAAAGCTCTGCAGGATGAAATACAATTGCCTCTGGTCTATTTTTGGGGAAACCTGCAACATGTTTAAGTATTTCCTCTGCTAACTATACATTGGAATCTACTCTGGGTCAATGTTGAGTAGAATACATGACCCTTCCTTCCTGAAAACAAAGCAATGTGCCGGCATCCATTAAACAGCACCCTGTGACAGCTGTTGGTATCCTTTGTAGAGTTGATTCCTTACTTGTAGTCCAGAACGTTTGGCTGATTGCCTCATCAGTCAACGAAAAAGTCTCCAGATAGTTCAGAATAATTTCCCAGCTTTGGGAATCAGTCTGGAGAAGGTGACAACCTCCAGCTAAAGGAAAGAAGCAGAGAAACAGGAAAAAGCAGTCTGAATCGAGATAGACCAAAACAGAGAGCTTCTAGCTTCCACCTTCTAGCTGGTGTTTGCTGCAGAAGGAGACCCAACCCTGCTGGAGGGAAGCTTAAATTGCTCTTGCGAGGGGCTGTTGCCCTGTTTGCCTCCACTTAGGTTCTCTTTTATTTAAGAAGAGAAGAAGAATACCTGTATACCTGAAGGAGCGTCTCCACCCCCACCGTCCAGCCCGGACACTGAGATCCAGCGCCAAGGGCCTTCTGGCGGTTCCCTCACTGTGAGAAGCAAAGCTACAGGGAACCAGGCAGAGGGCCTTCTCGGTAGTGGCGCCCGCCCTGTGGAACGCCCTCCCATCAGAGGTCAAAGCAATCAATAACTACATGACATTTAGAAAACACCTGAAGGCAGCCCTGTTTAGGGAAGTTTTTAACCTGTGATATCTTAATGTATTTTAATATCTGTTGGAGGCCGCCCAGAGTGGCTGGGGGGACCCAGCCAGATGGGCGGGGTACAAATAATAAATTATTATTATTATTATTATTATTATTATTATTATTATTATTAAGAAGAGTTTGGATTTCATATCCCGCTTTCTCACTACCCAAAGGCTAACATTCTCCTTTCCCTTCCTCCCCCACAACAAACACTCTGTGAGGTGAGTGGGGCTAAGAGACTTCAAAGAAGTGTGACTAGCCCAAGGTCACCCAGCAGCTGCATGTGGAGGAGCAGGGATGTGAACCCGGTTCACCAGATTACGAGTCCGTCACTCTTAACCACGACACCACACTGGCTCTCTGAATTCTTTAAATCCAAGAATTTGTCTCCAGTGGCAAAGTGCAGTGCTAGCCCTGGAATGCCTCACCGGCACTTGGAAGTAAGAAGAAGAAGAAGAAGAAGAAGAAGAAGAAGAAGAAGAAGAAGAAGGAGAAGAGTTTGGATTTGATATCCCATTTTATCACTACCTGAAGGAGTCTCAAAGCGGCTCACAATCTCCTTTCCCTTCCTCCCCCACAACAAACACTCTGTGAGGTGAGTGGGGCTGAGAGACTTCAGAGAGGTGTGACTATCCCAAGGTCACCCAGCAGCTGCACGTAGAGGAGCGGAGACACGAACCCGGTTCACCAGATTAGGAGTCCGTCGCTCTTAACCACGACACCACCCTGGCTCTCTGAATTCTGTAAATCCAAGAATTTGTCTCCAGTGGCAAAGTGCAGTGCTAGACCCTGGAATGCCTCACCGGCAGGACCGGCGCATCCATTTAGGCGAACTAGGCAGTTGCCTAGGGCGCCAAAATGGAGGGGGCGCTGGCCAGCCTGCCCCCCGCCGCCGCCCCAACCAGCGGCGGAGTAAGCAGCTTGGGGAGAAAACCGCGGTGGCGGGGGCACCAAAATGGAGGGACTAGCCCAAGGTCACCCAGCAGCTGCATGTGGAGGAGCGGAGACACGAACCCGGTTCACCAGATTGCAAGTCTACCGCTCTTAACCACTACACCACACTGGCATGTAAGAATACTTACCGAGAGTCTTTTCCACCAAAGTCAAGAGGACTTTCTGAGAGAGAGAGAGTGAGAGAGAGGAGGTTTCTGCCACCCCATCTCTGTGTGGGAACTGGGGAAACAGAGCGAGCGGAGGCTGGTGTGGCCTGTCAAACAGCAGGGTAGTAATATCCTCATTATTACCTCAGAGATGCCAGGGCTGCGGACGCAGCAGCCCTTCTGCTGACCACACTCTGCTTCTTGACAGTTTGCAACGCCTGTAATTGCAAGAGAGGCTCCTGCTTCACACCTTGCTTCTCATTAGCTCCCTGCTGCTCTGCCACATGGGCAGATGAGGAGGAGGGCTTGTTGAGCCCCTGCCCACCCCCCAACCCACTTCCCTCCCCACACTCATAGTGCTGAGAACTGGTCCAAGCCGAGCAAGACGGTGAACCTCAATGCAATGCCCAGATTGGTAGCCATGCTAGTTCCTAGCAGTAAAAATAACAAAGGATCTTGCGGCACCCAGAAGGCTTATTTATAATGTAATTTTTTATTATTTACCAGTTGCTGCAAACGGCAGGAGGGGGAGAGTGCTGATCTGCTTGGATCTTCCGTGTTTCCCCTATTTTAAGACACCGTCTTATATATTTTTTCCCTCAAGAAAACGCACTATGGCTTATTTTGAGGGGATGTCTTATTTTTATTACGTAAGCCCAGCCCAGCCTTTTCCTTGGCGCCCTCCAGAACTGCGCCTATCACTATGGCTTATTTTCGGGGTACGGCTTATATTTTGCAAATGCGAAAAAATTCTGCTATGGCTTATTTTATGACTACGTCTTAAAATAGGGGAAACAGGGTTGCTTGTAGGCTTCCCATGGACATCAGGTTAGCTAATGTGATAACAGGATGCTTGACCATAGTGGACTTATGTTCGTAAGTTCTTATTTGTCAGCATTTAAGGTGCAACGAGGCTTTTTGCTCAGTTTAATGTATATCTTCTGTGTTTGTCTCTAAAGTAGCAGCCTGGTGCTGTTACAAGCAAAAGCAGCTCTCAGTTTATTATATATTACCTTGGCTTAGATTACAGTGATGGCTAACCTTGACACTCCAGAGGTTTTGGAACTACAACTCCCATCATCCCTAGCTAACAGGATCAGTGGTCAGGGATGATGGGAGTTGTAGTCCCAAAACATCTGGAGTGTCAAGGTTAGCCATCACTGGCTTAGAACAGGGGTCAGCAAACTTTTCCAGCAGGGGGCCGGTCCACTGTCCCTCAGACCTTGTGGGGGGCCGGACTATATTTTGAAAGAACGAATTCCTGATAACCATGACAGCTTTTGAGGGACCTTAGAAGATGTAGAAGTTAGATAAGAGTGGTGAGGGTGTAGGAAGACAAAAGAATGTATCTGAAATAAAGTTAAGAAAGATATAATAATAAGGAAGACATTCATGTTAATTACTTGAATATGCTTTTGGGTTGGACAGGAAGTCTATACTTTTGATCGGTTTTTTCTTTCCTTTTCTTTTTTTTCTTTTCCTTTCTTCTTCTTCTTCTTTTTCTTATTCCTTTCTTTCTTCTTCTTTTATTTTTTGTGTCTTTTTTCTTTCTTTCTCCCTCTTCTTCTCCCCCCCCCAATTCTTTTTCTCTTTTCTATGCTATTTGCTTTCTATATTGGCATGAGATACCATAGAGATATTAGATACTTTGTATTAGTGAATAAATGAGATGTATAATATGGGACATGAAAGTATTATATCATAATGATGTTTATTATTGTAAAATATGAATTTGTTCAATAAAGTTATAGAAATGCCAAAAAAAGAAAAAGAAAGAACGAATTCCTATGCCCCACAAATAACCCAGAGATGCATTTTAAATAAAAGCACACATTCTACTCATGTAAAAACACGCTGATTCCCTGACCGTCCATGGGCTGGATTTAGAAGGCGATTGGGCTAGATCCGGCTCCCGGGCCTTAGTTTGCCTACCCATGGCTTAGAAGCTATGCATGTGGAGGTTGCCCTGATAATGTCCTACTTATTTTGCACCACTGATGCAGTGAGCCGAACAGCACAACATTCACACAAGTGAGAAAAAAAATGTGTGCTTTCACATTTTGACCCAAAACATTATGGCCAATTAGTGGGGCAGAAACAGTAGCGCTCCTTGTTGGAACTGTATAATAATTGCTATCTTTATGATGTCTCTTTAATGATGAAAAAGTGATAGTATTCGTTTTGCAAAACCCAGTAATAATTATAACTATAATTATATGCACATGTATCTGATGGAATACACAGGGACCCAGGTGGCGCTGTGGGTTAAACCACAGAGTCTAGGGCTTGCCAATCAGAAGGTCGGCGGTTCAAATCCCCGTGACGGGGTGAGCTCCCGTTGCTCGGTCCCTGCTCCTGCCCACCTAGCAGTTCAAAAGCACGTCAAAGTGCAAGTAGATAAATAGGTACCGCTCCAGCGGGAAGGTAAACGGCGTTTCCATGCGCTGCTCTGGTTCGCCAGAAGCTGGCCACATGACCTGGAAGCTGTACGCCGGCTCTCGGCCAATAAAGCGAGATGAGCACCGCAACCCCAGAGTCGGACACGACTGGACCTAATGGTCAGGGGTCCCTTTACCTTTACCTATCTGATGGAATAGCAGCCCCTCGTTTCACAGCACAGCATTTTCTGTTTCCAGAGTAGATAAAAAAGGCTTCTCTATTTTATATACTTATTAAGGACAGAGCTCCTGATATATTGCCCATGAAAATTATGGGGATGTAGCAACAAGGCTTGTTTGGCTCAGGGCATAGTCCTGCTTTGTTCACCCCATGTGGCAGGATCTTAAAAAATGACCAAGCCACCACTTAGGGCGGAATGCGTGAATGTGGCTGGCTGTTAACCAGAAAGTTGGTGGTTCAAGCCCACTCAGGGACAGCTGTGGGCAGGATTCTTCTGTTGCAGGGGGTTGGACTAGATCAGCGTTTCCCAACCGGTGTGCCGCGGCACACTAGTGTGCCGCGAGACACCGGCTGATGTGCCGTGGAAAAAGGGACCTGCAGCCCAGGGCTGCACAGGACCGTGGCGGTGGCGCTGCTGGAGCCCAGCGGCGAAGCGGAAGCCAGGGCGGCGCTGCTCCCTTGGCTGCTGCAGCAGCAGCAACAGCAGCCTCGCGCGAGAATCCCGACCGGAAGCCTTGTGCGAGAATCCCGACTGGAAGCCTCGCGCGAGAATCAGAGCCCAGGGTGCCCTGCAGCCCCGCGCTGCACAGGACCGTGGCGGCGGCAATGCTGGAGCCCGGCGGCGAAGCGGAAGCCAGGGCGGCGCTGCTCCCTTGGCTGCTGCAGCAGCAGCAGCAACAAAAGCCTCGTGGGAGAATCCCGACCTGGTGCCCCACCTGATGGGCGGGAGAAAGGACGCCGCGCTACAGCTGATCCCAGAGGTAACTCTGGGTCAGGAGACCCGGCACAGCCGGGTGGGGGAGGAGCGGTGTGCCGCGAGATTTTTTTAATGAAACAAGTGTGCCGTTGCCTAGATTAGGTTGGGAAACACTGGACTAGATGACCCTCAGGGTCCCCTTCCAACTCTTCTACGATTCTATGATTGGTAGCCATGTGGAAAAAATTCATTTCGTGTTTTGAAGGCAAAGCAGGAATTCCTCTCTTGCACCTGGCCTGCAGCAGTTTCTCTGGGAGAAAAATTGCTCCCTCTCCTGGACAAAGATACGCACTGTTTGAGCCAGGACCGCAGGCACATGGGAGAAATGTTACTGCGCTGAAGACGTATTAAGAACTGATTCAAACACCCTGCTTATTGAGCATGCGTTCTGATTTGTTTGCACATAGCTTGCGCAGAGGTTAGGCTACGCCTTTATGAAGCAGTGGTTCCGATATGTTTGTGGGGAGGTGCTTCAAATAATAAGCATTCATCCGGATTTACTTGCATGTGTTTATACACATTCCCATTAATTATGCTTTCATCCTGCACTTTACATTGCATTCCCCATCACTTTCCTGACAGCAAAAGCCTGTTGTTGTTGTTGTTGTTGTTGTTGTTGTTGTTGTTGTTGTTGTTGTTGTTGTATGCCTCCTGGTATATTGAGAATCCAGTGGTTTGGAGACCCTCCAAGTCAGTGTTGGAAAACGCCCTGGGGGTGCCTGCAAGCCCCCGGAACTCTGAGTGTCCTCCGGTATGCGCAGCTCTGGAAAAGGCATCTCACTTGCGTGTCAAGGTCCCCAAACCACCCCTCAAATAACTCACACCTCAGACAGTCATTTAGGTTTTGGTTTTTGGCATAATTTTGGCCACTACTTTATTGAAATACATGATATGTGAGTGGTTGCATAGGCATTGGTTTAGACTATCTGTCCCACAAGGGACAGAACTGACGACCGTCAGTAAAGGGAAAACACTTAGGGGAGAGAAAAAGGAGGCCGGGGGTCAGACCCAACGTCTCTCCCCAAATGCTCCCAGGGGCTCTTGCGTGGCCCTGGCCCTCGACCGGGGGATATGGACAAAAACATGGCGAGCCCCTGGATTCCTTTAACGGAATTCCCCGCGCAGCAGCAGCATTGGAGGGGCAGACACAGCCAATCTGTACCCCTCCACCAACGAACACAATAACCAATGCCTAACCGCCAACCTTACAAGTTGTGACTAATTGCTACGGAGTAGGCGAAAACCAGAAGGCAACAGCCAATCAGCCAACTGGAAAAATTCCTACCAGGCTCCTGCCCCAAAAGCAGACGACCCCATGACAGGCATAGCAAGGTCAACACAGAGGCCTAATAAAAGGGAGAGGAAGGGCAGGAGATCCGTTATATACCCACTGGGCTGTCCATCACAAATTGCAACAATTAAATCTCCCCAACAACAACCCAGGACCCAATCGGAGCTGTGGCCATCTATCCGATCCCGCCCAGCACCGGAGGAGTGATCTGCTGGCCCCCACCGCAACACATGCTCTCCATGAAAGAGAACACGCTTTCTCTTCCAGTGAGCTTCTAGCAACATGCATCATATTGATATATGCAGTATGCACACTAAGCTTCTGGCATAACACAGCAAGAAGCGTGAGACATCATGGAGCTAATCTACTATTTATTTACACACTATGTACAGACAAGTATGACTGGCCGAAGGTCACCCAGCAGCTGTATGTGGAGGAGCGGAGACGTGAACCCGGTTCACCAGATTACGAGTCTACCGCTCTTAACCACAACACCATTACATTACAGCGGAAGATATAAGACTGTCTTCCGTTTCCCACACTCCTCCCAGACAGGCATGTGATTTACAACAATCTCACCTGCAGCATCGGGGGAGTGAAATTGCTAACAGTCAGTAGCCTGCAGGCCAGTCAGCCTCTTCCCTTGTTGGAAGATGGGTCTCCCCTTCCCAAAATGTAGCAGAGTTTAATATGCTTGTGAGACCCAGGTGGCGCTGTGGGTTAAACCGCAGAGCCTAGGACTTTGCTGATCAGAAGGTCGGCGGTTCGAATCCCTGCGATGGGGTGAGCTCCCGTTGCTCAGTCCCTGCTCCTGCCCACCTAGCAGTTCGAAAGCACGTCAAAGTGCAAGTAGATAAATAGGAACCACTCTGGCGGGAAGGTAAACGGCGTTTCCGTGCGCTGCTCTGGTTCGCCAGAAGTGGCTTAGTCATGCTGGCCACATGACCCGAAGCTGTACGCCAGCTCCCTCGGACAATAAAGCGCAATGAGCGCCGCAACCCCAGAGTCGGACACGACTGGACCTAATGGTCAGGGGTCCCTTTACCTAATATGCTTGTGGAAACACCCAAAAGTCCTATAACGACTATGGCATTTGTTTCCTGTTTATGTCACCGCCTCCAAAGGAGGAGAAGTCAGGAGATGATGAGCTTCGATACGTAGCATGTAAGAGACAGAGCTTTACTTTAGAAATAATTCACCGCTGGAGGCTTCGCACATGACAAAGAGGACTGGATTTCTTTAAATAAAATGTTGCAACAACATGAGAACATATATCCCATGTTTTCAGGGATGTGTGCCTATGCGCTTTGGGAATTTTAAAAAATGTTTTAACACTCTTCAGCATGGGAGCATATAGCATAGCGTGCATATGTATAGCCTCAGTAATTAAAATTGTTCACTCAGATATTAGTTGTCACATTGTGTTAAAGGTATCCTCAGCGTATTCCCTTGAAAGAGGTGGGCTGCCTGCCGTCGTGTCATCTGTTCATGTGCCTTGAATATACCCAGCCAGAATGCCTCATTGGCAGGTTCTGTGGTAACTGCTTTGTTACCCTCCACCCTAAAAAAACAAAGCACAAAGCCTTCCCTTGGTGGTTGGGGTGGAGAGATGGAAGCCAACTATGGGACATAGTACCGGTATATTTTCTTTTTCTTTTTTAAGGTCTTTTTATTTGATTTCAACAACAACCACATACACTAACACATTCCAAACAAAAATACACACCAACGAACCAAAAAACAAAATTTCTTGCATAACCAAAGTTACTTAATACGACAAATATCAAACATACAGATATATGCCTGATACTATTCTAACAGTTCCATTCATTACAAAAGAAAAATTACAATATATATTAATATATTTATAATCGACTTCCCAAATACATCCCTCCATTAATCCAGATTGAAATCAAAAGAAGAAGAAGAAAAAGTATGACACTGACATCAATATTTATATTGTTATCTATCCTTCATTTAAGGGACCCAGGTGGCGCTGTGGGTTAAACCGCAGAGCCTAGGACTTTGCTGATCAGAAGGTCGGCGGTTCAAATCCCTGCGACGGGGTGAGCTCCCGTTGCTCGGTCCCTGCTCCTGCCAACCTAGCAGTTCGAAAGCACGTCAAAGTGCAAGTAGATAAATAGGTACCGCTCCGGCAGGAAGGTAAACGGCGTTTCCGTGCGCTGCTCTGGTTCGCCAGAAGCGGCTTAGTCCTGCTGGCCACATGACCTGGAAGCTGTACGCTGGCTCCCTCGGCCAATAAAGCGAGATGAGCGCCGCAACCCCAGAGTCGGACACGACTGGACCTAATGGTCAGGGATCCCTTTACCTTTATCCTTCATTTAGTTTCACATATTTACTTACCGTATATACTTGAGTATAAGCCTAGTTTTTCAGCACATTTTCTGTGCTGAAAAAGCCGCCCTCGACTTATACTCGAGTGAGGCAGGCAGTGGCTCCTATGAACCTTTCCCAGGTTTTTTGTGGTAAAATTGGGTGCCTCGGCTTATATTCGGGTTGGGTTATACTCGAGTATATACGGTAATCACTATACCATTTCAAAATTAGACATGGATTAATCCAATGCGAGAACCGTGTTGGTGTTGCACCGTTTTTTTCAATAATACAAAAAACTGTTCCATTCCTCGATAAATTTGTTCCTCTGGTTTTCTTTATTTTTTTCTGAAAGATAAGCTAATTCACTATAATCTAAAATTCTATGAAGCCAATCTTTTTTACTGGGTATTATTTCGCTCTTCCAGTGTGACGCCACCAGGATTCTTGCAGCGGTGGAGGCATATAAGAAAAAAATCCTCATCTTGTTAGGTACATCAGGAGTTGTTATACCTAAGAGGTATGCTTCTGATGTTTTGGGGAATTTGATCTGGAAGATAATTTCCAATTCTGAATGTATTTCATCCCAAAATATTTCAATTTTACTACACTCCCACCAAATGTGATACAGAGTTCCGACTTCTTCACATCTCCAACAGGCATCAGGTATATAGAGGGAGACATTCAAAACTGGCTTGGGTGTGGTTTGCTGAGTAAAAAAAGAAAGAAAAAGAAAGAATTGAACTGAACTCAACCACAAAAACAAGGTCAAGGAAACCACTTGTAAGAACAACAGACAATGCCCTCCTGGCGATTCCTCTTCAAATAATAATAATAATAATAATAATAATAATAATAATTATTATTATTATTATTATTTTGGGGTTATCTAAAAAAGAGGTGTGTCCTGAACACGCTACATGCTCTGCAATAGCTCTTGCAGAAAATTGTTAGCTAGTGAAAAACTATTTTTTAAGCAGAATAAATACCAATCGAATCGATCTTTAACATTTGGTTTCAGAGCTTAAAGGGAAAAAAAGGAAAACAATAACAACAGGAATATGGTAATTGGAATTGGAATATTATATTATATATGAGTTATCATGTGATGCAATGGAGTTCTAGTTGAGGAAAGTCAATTTAGATACAAAATCTACACAAAATTAAGTATGAAAAAAAATATGCATCAGTTGGTTTGTTTATAGACTATTATTTACTTGCTGGAGATAAAGAATCCAATGTATTATGAAGAAATCTGTGTAGACATGCATAATAATTTGTTATTTATGTATTTATCTATACATTTATGTATTTTTGTGTTTGTTAGTTTTTGCCCTTTTCTTTCTTTTGTGATCTCTTTTCTTTCTCTTTGTAAAATGAAAAATGAATAAACAGAAATTGAATAATAATAATAATAATATTTTACTTATACCCCGCCCTTCCCAGTTCAAAAACCGGGCTCAGGGCGGCTAACAGCAAATATAAAACATTGATTAAAATGTGACTTAAATCAGCATAAAACAGCGTACAATACAACATAAAATACTGCATCAATATCAATAAAATTCAGGGGTCATTTTTTGGGGGGGCGGGAACGCAGTCAGTAGAAATCAAATGATTACCAGGGCTAACTGGCCAAGTTGGTCCTACTAGGGCCAGCAAGGAGACCAAGGAAGGATTTAAATGTGGGGTCCCAGAAAGGCTTTCTTCATAGAAGAGGAAAGGGAAAAGGGAATAGAGGATCAGGCCAATTCAAATTGAAGGCCAGGCAGAATAGCTCTGTCTTACAGACCCTGCTGAATGAGATCAAGTCCTGCAGGGCTCTAGTCCATAGCTGTCAACCCTCCCTTTTTTTGTGGGAAACTCCCTTATTCCAATGCCGTTTCCTGCTGCAATCCCAGATTAAATTTCCCGGATTCCAAATTTCCCTTAAATTTCCCGGATTTCAAAGGAAGCAGCTCCTCTCCCTCCCTGCCAGCCAGGGAGGCTCCTCAGCTGCATTGCTCGGCTGCCAATAAGGAGTCTGAGACCGACTGGGGACGGAGCTTGCATGCCTTGTGCAGCCAGACCCTCACGCCCAACCAGACAGCCAGCCTGCCTGCCATCTATGCCCTCACTCTTTCACTCACCCGTTCGCGCGCAGCCTCTGGAGCGCAGGGTGGCGAGGCTACTTGGTACCATTGCACTGCCCTCGCGGCATCCCTTATTTTCAAATCCGAAAGTTTGGAAAAATCCCTTATTTTCAAATCCGAAAGTTGACAGCTATGCTCTAGTCTCATGGGACAGAGCATTCCACCAGGTCGGAGCCGTCACTGAAAAGGCCCTGGCCCTGGTGGCGGATAGTCTGGCTTCCTTAGGGCCCGGGACCTTTAAGCTATTATTATTCATGGACCTTAGGGTCCTCTGCGGGACATACCAGGAGAGGCGGTCCTGTAAATACGAGGGTCCTAGGCCGCATAGGATTTGGTTTGGGGCCCCAGGAAAGGACTTTCCCCATGGTATTCCCTCACGTGTTGAATTCCCTCCCTACTGAGGTATGTCCGGCCTCAACCCTTAATATTTTTCCTCAGGTGTCTGAGGGAGTGAGGACCTGACTACTGCTACTATTAGTAACTGGGTAGGTTGCTTTTCTTTCCCTTTAAGCCATTTGTTTTTAAGGATTGTGTTATTTTATGGATTTTTTAATCGATCTGCCTGTTGTACACTACCCTGTGGGCTGTGCAAAAGGCAATATATAAAAATTATCTTAATAAATAGTTCCTTTAAGTTGTCTCTTCGAAACTACTTAATGCACAAGGAAACGAATATCCTGGCTAGGATATTCGATAACGTTTAATATCAAATATATAACCGTCAATGCAGCTTATGCAGGAGAATCTTATGGTAAAGCAAGGCAACACAAAATAAAAAATAAAAAAAATCCTTCCAGTAGCACCTTAGAGACCAACTACCCTGTTTCCCCTATTTTAAGATGTAGTCATAAAATAAGCCATAGCAGGATTTTTTCGCATTTGCGAAATATAAGCCGTACCCCAAAAATAAGCCATAGTTATAGGCGCAGTTCTGGAGGGCGCCAAGGAAAAGGCGGGGCTGGGCTTACGTAATAAAAATAAGACATCCCCTCAAAATAAGCCATAGTGCGTTTTCTTGAGGAAAAAAAAATATAAGACGGTGTCTTAAAATAGGGGAAACACGGTAAGTTTGTTCTTGGTATGAGCTTTCGTGTGCATGCACTCTTCTTCAGATACACAGTGTGCATGCACACGAAAGCTCATACCAAGAACAAACTTAGTTGGTCTCTAAGGTGCTACTGGAAGGAATATTTTTTTATTTTTTTATTTTGTTTTGACTACGGCAGACCAACCTGTAACTGGAACAAGGCAACACACACACTGTTATTGGTGTGCATTAAATTCCTCGCGCAGACAAGGCCTCTCTCTGTTTTGTGATTCTTGCAAATCCCTCTCTCTATCCAGAGATATCTGTTCCTTTCAGTGTGTGCCCAGCTCTCTTCCCTCATGTGCTGCAGAAAAATGTGAGGCATGAGTTGGCCAGAGCTTTCAGTGGGCAGGAGTCCATAGCAAAGCACTTGGACTATGCATGGTATTTTGAAACCTGTGCCAAGGCAAGAGATTCACCTGCGTGGGGCAGACAGTGAGGAATTGTTCAAAGCAAAACACTGTGCAATCAAGTAGAGATAGTGGAGGCAATGGGGTCAGGCAGGCTGCCCAGGACGTCTTTCATCTCGGACTTATATTGGTGGCATGTAAAGGGTGTTCTCGATGGCCTGGTGGGCAGGTGAAAGGCAGGCTTGTTTCTGCTGTCTATCTGCCATCTCACTGAGGTCACAGGTTTCGTTCGGGTAGCTCACTTCAAAGGCACTTTGGTGGGGCTTGATTTTTTTTTAAGTTGGAGGATAATAGCAAAGCTTTTCAGAAGCATTTTGCTGCGCAATAAAATCAAATATGCTTAAATGCAGCAGGGAGGGCTGACCCTGTTTGAGCAAAGCAGCTTCACAACGGGAGCCAGGAGGGAGATTTTGAGGCGAATCCTCAGGGGAGCCACGGGAAGGGGCGTCTTACCCATAGAGGCTAGTGGCGCGGGGCGCCAGGGCGCCAAGTTCTGGAGGGCGCCAGGGAAGAGGCAGAGGCTGGACACAGCACCTCCCGGCATCAACTCGTCAGAGAGCCAGTGTGGTGTAGTGGTTAAGAATGGGAGACTCATAATCTGGTGAACCAGGTTCGATTCCCCGCTCCTCCACATGTAGCTGCTGGGTGACCTTGGGCTAGTCACACTTCTCTGAAGTCTCTCAGCCCCACTCACCTCAGAGTGTTTGTTGTGGGGGAGGAAGGGAAAGGAGAATGTTAGCCGCTTTGAGACTCCTTCGCGTAGTGATAAAGCGGGATATCAAATCCAAACTCTTCTTCTCGTCGCCCTCACCCACCTCCGCCATGCCACGCTGAAGCAGCGCCGTGACTGGGGCCTCCGTCTGCCGTGGCCACTGCGGCACGGAGCAGCCAGCTGAGCTGGGAAGTGCCGCGTCCAGCCTCTGCCTCTACCCCGCCAGAGCAGCCGCCCTCCAGCCACTGCCTGCCTCCTCCAGCCCCGCCGGCATCGCTGTCCTCCCTAAAGCAACCTCTGGGAAATGGGGAGGGGGGCACCGGAGGGAGCTTTGCATCACGGCCAGGCCTGGCGCTACCATTGAGGCAAACTAGGCGGTTGCCTAGGGCGCCAAAATGGAGGGGGCGCTGGCCAGTCTGCCCCCCGCCCCCCACCACCGCCCCAGAGGCGAAAATTGCGGCGGTGCGCCCAGCGCCCGGCGCGCAGAGCGCCCGGCAGCACCCAGCGCCCGGCGTGCGCAGCGCCTGGCAGTACCCAGCGCGCGCAGCGCCCGGCGCGCAGGGGGCGGAGCACGTGACATCATTGCGCATGACGTACGGTGCCCCGCCCCCGGTGTGCTGGGCGCCCCGCAATTTTCGCCTAGGGCGCGAAAAGCCCTAGCACCAGTCCTGACCATGGCGCCGGATATACTTAAGATGGCCCTGGCCACGGGGTTCGCTTCTCCCTGTATACAAACTTCTCTCTGTGCAGCACTCATTAGGCTGCAAGATGGTG
Source organism: Darevskia nairensis (assembly GCA_034642065.1). NCBI lineage: Eukaryota > Metazoa > Chordata > Lepidosauria > Squamata > Lacertidae > Darevskia > Darevskia nairensis. The sequence continues at coordinate 50,839 of JAWWNI010001155.1, forward strand.
ACCAGGGAGGGAGGAGAAATTTGATTTAAAGGTGAATCTATCAAGTTTGCACTTTCTGAAACAAAAGAGGACCAAAGCACACCCATCCTTTGAAATCTGCACTTATCTGAATTTTGTGGCATGATTCTCCAACCATGCCATGTTTACAAAAATACATGTATTGGTTAAAATAGCATGCCAAAAATATTCTGCCACCACATCATACTGCTGATTTCTGTTTAGTTTGTGGTGTAGATCCTTTTCTACATGTACAGAGTTTTACCTCTGTTGAAATTTATTTTGTTAGTGTTGGCCAAGTACTCCACCCTGTCTAGGTCATATTGAATCCTGTTTCGGTCTTCTAAGGTATTAGCTACCCTACTCCATCTGGAATCATCTGCATAGCTGATGGGCATCCTTCATCAAAGTAATTTATAAATATGTCAAACAATAACAGTCCCAGGACACTATCCCCAGGACATTCTTCTCCAGACTGAGAACCAGGCAGAGGGCCTTCTCGGTAGTGGCCCTGTGGAATGGCCTCCCATCAGATGTTAAGGAAATAAACAACTATCTGACTTTTAGAAGACGCCTGAAGACATCTGAAGGCAACCCTGTTTAGGGAAGTTTTTAATGTTTGATGTTTTATTGTGTTTTTAATATTCTGTTGGGAGCCGCCCAGAGTGGCTGGGGAAACCCAGCCAGATGGGTGGGGTATTATTATTATTATTATTATTATTATTATTATTATTATTATTATTACTCTTTAGCTGAATGGACCATCAACCAGCTACACGTTCACCAAACAGAAGCATCATCTAGACCACATTTTACTAGCTTGCTAATAAGAATATCACATGGGAAATTGTCAAAAGCCTTGCTGATATCACGATATTCTATGTCCACAGCATTCCTCCGATCTGCATTGATCTGGTTCTTTAAAAGTGGTCCCCCCCCCAAAGAAAGCAGATACCAGGAATTGGAAAACAGGAAAAACACCAGAAATATCGGAATGGAGATCTAAGATTTGTGAATTTATGGCAATGGCAAAATTAACGGCGTCAGTCCGAGGAGGCTCTACCCAAAAAGTTAATAAAGAATGGGAAAGTGTAGAAGTATATATGGAAAAATATGGAAAGGAAAATTAATTAATTGCAAACATAAAAGGCAGGATAATACAGTGGTCCCTCGACTTACAAATTTAATCCGTTCCGAATGGACATTCGTAGGTCGAAAAAAATCGTAAGTCGATTTCCCATAGGAATGCATTGGGAGAAAAATATTCGGAAAAATTCGTAAGTCGAAAAAACCGCATCTAAAATTCGTAAGTCGAAGAAACCGCATCTAAACCGGCAACGATTTCCATTCGGATGTGGAAAAATTCGTAGGCGTGCGGCCACTTTTTTTCATTCGTAAGTCGAAAAATACGGATGTCGAGTACTTCGTAAGTCGAGGGCCAACTGTATTATAAAAGTTAAGTATATTAAGTATAAAAATAGATAACACAACAGAAAAGGATAATATAAGTCTTAATAAGATCGCACATGGGTGGGGGAAGTAGGGGGTGGGAGGGAGGGAAGGAGAGAGGGAGGTGGGGAGCAGAAGATAACATTTGAAGATGTATTAAAGAATATCAAAAATGTGATAAAAAACAGTTTGACATACAGGTATGTAATAGGAATTATGTAACAGTGGTTATAAGCTTTCAGTTTTTTTGTTTTGTTTTCTGTATTCCAATTTTGAATAATTTTTTAAAAAAAATTAAAAAAGAAACAAAGAAAGCAGATACCAAACTTCTTAATTTCCATGTCTGTATACATCCACATTTCACCTGAGGATTTGGGACACAAACACACATTTGATTGAGGTGCATTTGAAACGCTGCTCCAAGCTTTATAAAAGTGCATCTGTCTGCCTGCCTGTCAGTCTTTTCCAACAGGTGGACCGGAGTTTAAAGGGCAACTAACTCAGTGCACCTGTGCTCGCTTGAGCAGAGGTAAAAATGTTCTGCGTTTTCCAATAGTAGTCCACTAGTGATGAAAGAGGTTGAGGCGAGACGGCTTTGATGCAGAATTTTTTCCTTATCCTTCTGTACAATAATTTGAGTTTTGCTAGCTAGTTCCCATAGAAACATGTCATCCACAAGCCTCTGTGATCGAAACACATCCAGTACAACTAGTTGGATGAATTTTCTATTTAAAAAACAGCACATCATGGGCTGCATTAAGCGTGAATTCCTCCTGTTTGTACCTAGACGAACAACAGTAACAAGAATGTCTTCATTCGAACTTGCTGCATCCCAGCTTTGAATGATTCAAGGAAAAACTGGGGAAACCCCTTTTCATCAGGAATGCCAAAGAACTTGATGACTAATGAGGGCATCCTGATCAAGTTTGCAGATGACACCAAATTGGGAGGGGTGGCGAATACCCCAGAGGACAGGATCACACTTCAAAATGTCCTTAACAGATTAGAAAATTGGGCCAAAGCAAACAAAATGAATTTTAACAGGGAGAAATGTAAAGTACTACACTTGGGCAAAAAAAATGAAAGGCACAAATACAGGATGGGTGACACCTGGCTTGAGAGCAGTACATGTGAAAAGGATCTAGGAGTCTTGGTAGACCACAAACTTGACATGAGTCAACAGTGTGATGCAGCAGCTAAAAAAGCCAATGCAATTCTGGGCTGCATCAATAGGAGTATAGCATCTAGATCAAGGGAAGTAATAGTACCACTGTATTCCGCTCTGGTCAGACCTCACCTGGAATACTGTGTCCAGTTCTGGGCACCACAGTTCAAGAAGGATACTGACAAGCTGGAACGTGTCCAGAGGAGGGCAACCAAAATGGTCAAAGGCCTGGAAACGATGCCTTATGAGGAACGGCTTAGGGAGCTGGGTATGTTTAGCCTGGAAAAGAGAAGGTTAAGGGGTGATATGATAGCCATGTTCAAATATATAAAAGGATGTCATATAGAGGAAGGAGAAAAGTTGTTTTCTGCTGCTCCTGAGAAGAGGACACGGAGCAATGGATTCAAACTACAAGAAAGAAGATTCCACCTAAACATTAGGAAGAACTTCCTGACAGTAAGAGCTGTTCGACAGTGGAATTTGCTGCCAAGGAGTGTGGTGGAGTCTTCTTCTTTGGAGGTCTTTAAGCAGAGGCTTGACAGCCACCTGTCAGGAATGCTCTGATGGTGTTTCCTGCTTGGCAGGGGGTTGGACTGGATGGCCCTTGTGGTCTCTTCCAACTCTATGATTCTATGATTCTAATGAAGCTTTCTGGGTCTGTTCCTCTCATACCATTGCTTTGGAAACTTGCTTTATCAAAAAGATTCTTGATTTAATGGAAGATTGTTACATTATTAAATCATAGAATCATAGAACTGTAGAGTTGGAAGGGACCCTAAGGGTCATCTAGTCCAACCCCCTGCAAAGCAGGAATCTGAGCTAAAGCATCCATGGCAGATGGCCATCCAACCCCTGCTGAAAAACCTCCAACAAAGGAGAGTTCACAACCTTCCAAGAGAGACCATTCCCCTATCAAACAGCTCTCACCAACAGAAAGTTCTCCATGATGTTTAGTTAAAATTTCCTTTCCTTGTAACTTGAAGCCTTGGTTCGAGTCTACCCTCCAGAGCAGGAGAAAACAATCTTGCTCCATCTTCCTTGTGACAGCCCTTGAGATATTTGAAGGTGGCTATCGTATCTCCTCTCACTTTCCTTTCTTCCAGGTTAAACATACCCACCTACTGAAATTTATTTTGCTAGTTTGGGCCAGTTCTCCAATCTGTTAAGGTCATCTTGAATCCCGATTCTGTCTTCTGCAGAATTAGCTACTCCTCCCAGTGTGGTGTCATCTGCAAATTTGATGAGCATCTCCTCAATTCCTTCATCCAAGTCATTTATAAAGACATTGAACAACAACGGGGCTAGGACAGAATCCTGTGCCCCCCCCCCCCCACTTGTCACCTTTTCCCAGCATGATGAGGAACCATTAATGAGCACTCTTCGGGTTTGGTCAGTCAACCAGCTACAAATCCATGTAACAGTTACCCATGCAGCCCACATTTTACCAGCTTCCTCGCAACAATATCATGGGGGACTTCCTGAAAGGAAAAAAGAAATGAGATTTTTCTGACATAACTTGCTTTTGAGAAACCCATGCTGGGTCTTGGTAATCACAGCATCCTTATTTAAGGATTGTTGAATTATATGTTCTAGGACCTTTCTAGGTATTGATGTCAAGCTCATTGGTTGGTAGTTACCCGATTCTTCTTTTTCCCCCATTTTGAAGATGGGGACAACATTTGCCCACCTCCAGTCTGCAGGGACCTGTGTTCTCCAAGAATTCTCAAAGATCATAGACAAAGGCTCTGAGATTCCATCCGCAAGCCCCTTGGGTGCATCTCATAAGGTCATGGAGATTTGAATTCATTTAAAGTAGCTAGATGTTCCCTTATGACCTCTTTCCCTATCTTGGGCTGTAGCTCTCTCCTTACATCATTTATTTTGTTATCACCAGGTTATCACCTTTTGGGTGAATACGGAGGCATATTAGGTGTTAAGTAGTTCCGCCTTCTCTCTGTTTCCCCAGCGACATGTGACTGGCTGATTAGATTATCTGTCTGGAAACTGTAGAAATGGCTCCCTTTCCTGAAGCTGCAGAACTGTGAGTTAAGCACCATAAAACAGGGTTTTTTCCCTTTGCAAAGTAAGCTCAACAACTTTGAGCTGATCCTCAAAAAATAGGGCTTTTCTCCTTTGCAAAAGAAGCTGCAGAAATTTGAGCTGATCCTCAAAAAAATGGGACTTTTCCCCTCTAAAAACTAGGTGCGTACTATGGTCAGGTGCGCCTTATAGAGCGAAAAATACGGTACTTGTGTATATTCCTTCTTTGTGATTTCCCTTTTCTTCCATTTCTTATACATGCCTTTTAAAAAAAAATCTCAGCTCATCTGCAAGCTCCTTATGCAGCCATACCAGTTTCCTTAGATGCCTGTTCTTTCCAGTTGGAATTGTTTGCATTTGGGCCTTCAATATTTCTTCTTTAAGAAATGCCCATCCCTCTTTCATTTCCTTTTCTTCGTGTGTGTCATTGAGAGTGCTTTATGTATCAAATTGACTATATTCAATTTTGACGAATTTACTGAATCTCAGCAGTTAGTTTATATATATGTATGTATGTAAAATATTGCTTCATTTTTTTCTCTTACAAATTCCTTCCCTCGTTTTATTTGTTATTATTTTGATTTGAAATGTGGAGGGTGGCAGCAAAATGAGAGTGGGACTTTTCTGCAGTGGCTCCTCACTTGTGGAATGCTCTCCCCAGAGAGACTCACCTGGTACCTTCATTACATAACTTTAGGCACCAGGCAAAACCATTCCTCTTCTCCCAGGCCAATTAAACTATCTATTGGTCTTTTAAATGGTGTGCGGGGAGGTTATCGTTTTTTGCTTGTTACAGGTGGCGCTGTGGGTTAAACCACAGAGCCTAGGGCTTGCTGATCAGAAGGTCGGCGGTTTGAATCCCTGCGACGGGATGAGCTCCCGTTGCTCGGTCCCAGCTCCTGCCCACCTAGCAGTTCGAAAGCACATCAAAGTGCAAGTAGATAAATAGGAACCGCTCTGGCAGGAAGGTAAACGCCGTTTCCGTGCATTGCTCTGGTTCGCCAGAAGTGGCTTTGTCATGCTGGCCACATGACCTGGAAGCTGTACGCCGGCTCTTGGCCAATAAAGTGAGATGAGCACCGCAACCCCAGAGTCGGACATGACTGGACCTAATGGTCAGGGGTCCCTTTACCTTTTACTATGCTGTGTATTTTTGTGTCTTTATATTGTAAACCACCCTGTGATCCTCGGATGAAGGGCGGTTTAGAAATTTAATAAATAAAAAGAAATATTAAATACACAAATAAATAAAAATCCAGAGAAGTGCGAAAACCTAAGGATAATTATGTTCCGATCAATTTACCTCGGTCCAGTATATCTGAAGGAGCGTCTCCACCCACATTGATCTACCCGGACGCTGAGGTTCAGCACCGAAGGCCTTCTGGCAGTTCCCTCACTGCGAGAAGCCAAGTTACAGGGAACCAGGCAGAGGGCCTTCTCGGTAGTGGCACCCGCCCTGTGGAACTCCCTCCCATCAGATGCCAAAGAGAACAACAATTACCAGACTTTTAGAAGACATGTGAAGGCAGTCCTATTTAAGGAAGCTTTTAATGTTTGATGGATTATTGTATTTTAATACTTAGTTGGAAGCTGCCCAGAGTGGCTGGGGAATCCCAGCCAGATGGGCGGTGTATAAAGAATAAATTATTATTATTATTATTATTATTATTATTATTATTATTATTATTATTATTATTATTTGGGAGGTGCAGATCAGGTCAGTTTGCACTGGAATTCAGAGGTGACTGGGGAGCTCCTGTTCTGCCCTCAATGTTCTGCCTTCTGCAAGGAAGGAACCTATGTGATTGGATTGGTGTGGCTCCATGTGCAGGGACATGGGTGGCGCTGTGATCTAAACCACTGAGTCTTTTGGGCTTGCCAATCAGAATCCCAGTGACAGAGTGAGCTCCCGTTGCTCTGTCCCAGCTCCTCCCAGCCTAGCAGTTCGAAAGCACACCAGTGCAAGTAGATAAATAGGTACCACTGTGGGGGGAAGGTAAACAGCATTTTTGTGTGCTCTGGCTTCCATCATGGTGTCCCATTGCACCAGAAGCGGTTTGGTCCTGCTGACCACATGATCTGGAAAGCTGTCTGTGGCCAGACACCAGCTCCCTCGGCCTGAAAGTGAGATGAGCGTCGCATAGTTGCCTTTGACTGGACTATTAACCGTCCAGGGGTCCTTTACCTTCTTACCTACCGGGTATGTGCCAGTTGTAAGGAGTAGCATTTTTTTCTGCGCTCAATCTTGTGCCCAACAGATTTAACTGATTTTATCTGGGAAAGGTTTAGCAAATTGGTTGCAGTGTGACTCCAAGGGCAAAATTTAATTGATTAGTTAGAAAGCAGATACAACCCTCTGTTAATAACCCCAATAAATATAAAATCTTATCACCTGGTGGAGCAGTGAAATTAAAGGTCACCACTGAAAAATAGTAAAGAGAGTTTGCCTGTTGATTCTATTGCATAGCTGTCAACTTTCGGATTTGAAAATAAGGGATTTTTTCAAACTTTCGGATTTGAAAATAAGGGATGCCGCGAGGGCGGTGCAATGGCACCAAGTAGCCTCGCCACCCTGCACTCCAGAGGCTGCGCGCGAACGGGTGAGCGAAAGAGCGAGCGCGTAGACGGCAGGCAGGCTGTCTGTCTGGTTGGGCATGAGGGTCTGGCTGCACAAGGCATGCAAGCTCCGCCCCCAGTCGGTCTCAGACTCCTTATTGGCAGCCGAGCAATGCAGCTGAGGAGCCTCTCTGGCCGGCAGGGAGGGAGAGGAGCTGCTTCCTTTGAAATCCGGGAAATTTAAGGGATATCAACAATCCGGGATAGCAGCGGGAAACGGCATTGGAATAAGGGAGTTTCCCGCAAAAAAAGGGAGGGTTGACAGCTATGTTCTATTGCATCTTAAATTAATTTTATAAAATTATTATCAGACCACGGGTAATCTGCAGAACAAATCCTCCAGTTTGGTTGGACTCTACTTGGGCTGCAGCTGAAGAAGAGGGGTTTTTTTTGGATTTGATATCCCGCTTTATCACCACCCGAAGGAGTATCAAAGCGGCTCACATTCTCCTTTCCCTTCCTCCCCCACAACAAACACTCTGTGAGGCGAGTGGGGCTGAGAGACTTCAGAGAAGTGTGACTAGCCCAAGGTCACCCAGCAGCTGCATGTGGAGGAGCGGAGACGCAAACCCGGTTCCCCAGATTACGAGTCCACCGCTCTTAACCACTACACCACACTGGCTCTCATTGGTTGCACCCAGTGTGGCACCTTAAACACTTAAGAGAAAGGAACAAAGTCCCACCCCTGGTGTGTCAACCTTCTGCGGACAGAAGCCTTGAACCACCCAGGAGGGATACTTTGAAATCAATTGGGCACTAGGACACTGGCTAAGGACTGGGCATGATGGCTAGGAATCACCGTAAGGACAAGTGACGAAAGAGGCATATAAGATTTCGAGTCCATTCTTATTTAATGCGGTCTTTACTTACCCCTTGCTTTGTTCTTGCCATTTTGCACTCTGCCTCCGCTGACATTTTCCCAAGAAACAGGATCCTTGCAGACATACAATGCTTCTTCTGTACCGGGGATGATGTTATCGGAGCGAGCTTGGCCTGGAGCACACAGTCAGACAGCCGCTAAGCTGGGGTGGCCGAGGCTGACAGACTGAAACAGGACTCCTGATCCCCCATCTAATACACTCTGGGCTTTGTGAGGCCTTTTGGGAGCCAAACACATTTCTGCTTGTGTGTTGTTGGTATTTAGGGTCACCAACTCGCCCGAGAGAGTAAAATATTTTTTTGTTGGGTGTGGGTGGGTGTGCATGCATACAGTCGTGTGCGATAACCACTAATGGCCGCACTGCGCATGTTGACCCATTTAAGTCTTTGCACATGGCAACGACAGGGGCGAGATTGCTGTTGGCGCAACTCTGGAAACAACAACAAATACCAGCAGCGGAGCAATGGCAGCAAGAAATATTGGAGTATGTAGAAATTGCCAGGTTAACAGCGAAAATCAGGCAAACTTTTCAAAAAGAATGGGGATTTTTTAATTATTATTATATTGAAAAGATGTGTTGAATATTGAATCACTGAACTAGACCTCGTAGTGTGAAGTGAAATTAATATAGTGGAGATTACATGGCGGGAAACAAAATATTGTATGGTTAGAAAAGATATATAATACTAAATAAAACAGGAAAGAATGGAAAATGAAGGAGAAAGGAATGAATTACGAACGACAATGCGAAAAATAAAGGTTCTATTTAAAGAAGACAGAAGAAGGAAAATTGGAAGTCAAAATATAGAACAATGTGGAGTGGAAAAAATGGAATATGGTGTGTGTGTGTGTGTGTGTGTGTGTGTGTGTGTTTTGTGTGCATAGTAAAAAATTCAATAAAAATACTTTGCACATGCCATTGCCCCCAAATCAAGCTACTCCACACACAACACTGGAAAAAACCGCTAGCGAGATTAATATAAAAAGGTAAAGGGACCCCTGACCATTAGGTCCAGTCGTGTCCGACTCTGGGGTTACGGCGCTCATCTCGCTTTATTGGCCGAGAGCCGGCGTACAGCTTCCGGGTCATGTGGCCAGCATGACTAAGCCGCTTCTGGTGAACCAGAGCAGCGCACGGAAACGCCGTTTACCTTCCCGCCAGAGCGGTACCTATTTATCTACTTGCACTTTGACGTGCTTTCGAACTGCCAGGTTGGCAGGAGCAGGGACCGAGCAACGGGTGCTCACCCCGTTGTGGGGATTCGAACCACCGACCTTCTGATCAGGAAGTCCTAGGCTCTGTGGTTTAACCCACAGCGCCACCTGGATCCCTTTGAGATTAATATAGCATTAGTCAATTTCATTTAGTCTGACAGAGGCCTGCCTTTAAAGCTCTTTTGTTCTATACACACGCCCCCATTTGTTTGTGTTACACATACTGCATTTTATCACCCATCGCCAGAGAAACGTTCAATCTTTTTGCTCTCTTACTACACGTGCTTGATAAATGCAATTACTTCTGTTTACACCATCTCAATCCTCTCTGCGTTTTCTGTTTCTCATTGCCCTGGCTCAGATATAAAGGGAAACCAGGGCATCTCATTCCCCTCCTTTGTACATGAGAAGTAAGGATAAGAGCTGTTAGACTGTGGGATATTTGGTGCTTTTTTTCCTGTTTCTAGACAAGGGTTTGCCATAGTGCTCAATATTGACCCCCTGAGGTATATGGGACTGTCAGGGAGTAAATAAAGACTTGGGGACTGAAAGGGGGTTGAAAACAGGAGGTAAAAAAGACGTTTACGAGGTACGGCATGAAAAATGTAATTAGGTACTATGAGCTTCAGAAATAAAGGGCATTCACAGGTACTCCTTTGCCAATGAAGAACACCTGTATTTAATAAGAAGATTCCACAATACTGTACAACGGTATCCTTATTTTTTATGATTCCTAGTTATGGTAATTGATGATTAATAAATGTTGATTGTCATAGGGACCCACGTGGCGCTGTGGGTTAAACCACAGAGCCTAAGGCTTGCTGATCAGAAGGTCAGCGGTTCAAATCCCTGTGACGGGGTGAGCTCCTGTTGCTCGGTCCTAGCTCCTGCCCACCTAGCAGTTCGAAAGCACGTCAAAGTGCAAGTAAATAAATAGGAACTGCTCTGGCGGGAAGGTAGTGCCACAGCGCCACCCAGGTCCCGACATGCAATGTCACCTCCCCCAAAAAGTTGGGCACAACTCGGCGCGCCTGGTAGACATGCAACTCCCCCTCTCTGTCTCCCTATGTGCAGCTTTTCCCTTCAACTACCCATCCCACATCAATCAGGCATTGAAATAAGCATTTGCCAGCTCCTTGCAAGTACTGGCCTGAGGTGAGTGGGGCTGTATGAGAGCGGGTACTCAAGAGAAACAGATGTGAAACTGCAGGAGCAATTAATTAAGTGATAGCCCCATCTTCTTTAATAGGCCTGTTTGCATTTAAAAGCATTCTGGAATAAGCGATAATTACTTGATTGATGGTAATTTCTCCTGCTAAGGGATGCTAGGATATGGTACCCTGAAGAATATCAGCTAAGTAAATGGTTGCCAGCCTGAGCTATGGCTATCATGCACATTATGCTATTTTTCTGGGCTTATTAGCTGTCGTTAACCATTTTTTTAAAAAAAAAATGTCCAAAGTGGCTACGAAAGCACTGACGGAAAAGAGTGCCATAGAACATTGACATAGGGATAGAAGAGAAAGATTCCCTGATATAACAGGATGCTGCGGACTGTCACATCTCTTCCTGGAATCTAAGACATTCAGTCAAGCTAAATTTGTGATCTCTCAAAGACTGAGGGACATTGCTAGACAAGAGGACATTGCCCGTGTGAAACCAGGGATGTTTTTGGGGATCAGATATTCCAGATTTCACCAGCCCCTTATCTGGCGGAAATCCACTATGTGGAATACCGTAGACTGCTCACAGCCGCTAGGTTAAACGTTCTGGATACGGCGGTTTTGTGGGGAAGATACAGGGCAGTTCCATACGCTCTGAGATTTTGTCCCTGTGCCCTGGGAATGGTTGAGTCAACTGAACATATTCATTTGACCTGCCCATTTTATGTAGATCTTAGACAAAAACTGATAGCTCCACTCTTACGCCAACTTAACCAAGTACTGTAGACAGAGAAAGACAGGTTTTGTTTTTGCTGAGCAATTTTACTGGTACCACAACCCTCTTGGTGGCCAAATTTCTTTTTTTGGCTTTTAAACGCTGTAAGGTTAAAATTGATAGTATTGACATGGGTCTAAATGTATAATCTACTTCTCATTGTATGTTTTAGTGTAAAGCTTTCTGAGATGTTTAGACGTTTTAAATTTTTGTATGGATAATGATTGTGCTCTGACTGACGGTCGAATAAACTGTATTGTCTTGATATAACAGGATGCTGCATATGACCTCATATGACCTTCAAGAGGCCACACGCCAGGTAAGAAATCGAATCAATCAATCAATCAATCAATCAATCGTATGTGTGAAAGATTCTATTTGAGCAGGCATTTTAAGCCTAGCCGAATTTCAAAGGATGCCTCACACTGCGTGAGAGAATAGGCTATCTTAAGACCTGTACAATGTGCATTTATATTATCATGGCAGCTAACAAACTTGGAGATTGTTCCTTATCAGCTGAGGTATAAGTGGGAAAATACTCTGTGGACATTTTTAGGGAACATGACACCTGGTCTGTCGTTTAAAATACAGGTTTTATTATTTTATTGTTTTTACTCATTATTTTAAGGGTACCAAGCAGAGTTGCTACACTGGCACTGGAGCGAGCTCTGTTAAACAGAGTGTAATGATTGTATCACAAATATTTGATGGTGTTATAATTTTATTGCTTAACTGAGAGAGAAAAAAGGTGTGTGTTTTTTTGTGTGTGTGTGTTTTCTTAACTGTAAAAATGTATCTCTCTGTGCATGTGTTCCATGATGGCTAATGCCTAAAAATAATAAAATGAGCTGAAGTTTGAAATTCTCATAATGTTATATAATAATATATAATGCAAACAATATGTATCCTCACCTCTCTTTGTGGTGAATGCAAGTGAAGTGACTTGTCTGATTCTGTATTTATGTGTTCCCATCAATCAATCACTTTATTTCAGCTTTGAGCTCATAAGAACAACAGAACTAGAACAAATACACGGTACAATTTGATTAAAAAAAAATTAGAACCAGTAAAACTTAAAAGAGTACAAATTAGAAATAGATACTATAAGGAATTTTCAGCTTCCAAACAGCAGTCCATTACGACATTTATATGTCAAAACGGAAGTTAAAATTTTTGCCATTTGTAAAGTTACATGCTGATCTGTATCTTGCAATAAAAAGGCCAGGCGAAAATCTGCTGGGTGCCCAGGCAACTTGTGGATTACTGGTAACAGTAAGTTCTTCCGGATAACACAATATAAAGGACATATAAATACTATATGGTGAAGTGTTTCGATCGATCTATTATCACAGGAACATAAAACCGAGACTTGGCCCCTAGAAAATCTATGAAAAAGGGAATTCGAAGGGAAAATATTAAAACGTGCTTTGATAAAGGCAAAACGATGACTGGCAATGTGTTCCCATCCATTTTAACCACTGCAACAACCCTGTGTATTTGTGTGGGCATGCATGCCCTTTTCCTGATTAAACAAACAAACAAACAAACAAACTTAAAAGTGAAAAATCACTATTAGAGTTGGAAACTGAAAGCTAATGGTGAAGGGAGCCTTTCTAGGAGGTGGAGCTCTGCTATAGTAAAAAGATGCAAACTTTATTCATATATACCTGGAGGGAAGAGGCACATTTATCCCTGACCCCGAGGTCACGCAACAATTTGAGCCCCTCTTGTGATGAGTGTGAACTTCTGTAGCAAGGAGCCTTCTAGGTACCCTAGAACAGCGTTTCCCAACCGGTGTGCCGCGGCACACTGGTGTGCCGCGAGACACCGGCTGATGTGCCGCGGAAAAAGGGACCTGCAGCCCAGGGCTGCACAGGACCGTGGCGGCGGCGCTGCTGGAGCCCAGCGGCGAAGCGGAAGCCAGGGCGGCGCTGCTCCCTTGGCTGCTGCAGCAGCAGCAGCAGCAGCAGCAGCCTCGCGGGAGAATCCCGACCTGGTGCCCCAGCTGATGGGCGGGAGAAAGGACGCCGCGCTACAGCTGATCCCAGAGGTAACTCTGGGTCAGGAGACCCGGCACAGCCGGGTGGGGGAGGAGCGGTGTGCCGCGAGATTTTTTTAATGAAACAAGTGTGCCGTTGCCTAGATTAGGTTGGGAAACACTGCCCTAGAAGACAGGGTCAGGCTTTAAAGATCAAGACACCCACTTTAAATTGTTCCCAGTAACTACCGTAGTGAGGTGATGTTGCTGCAAAACTGGAACTTCCAGGTGAGTATGTCCTGAACCAGCTGCAGCTTCTGAGCATACAGTCGCACTTAGAGCATGTTGTGGTAACCTAAGGCAGGCATGTCCAAAGGCCTAATCCAGCCCCTGTGGCAGTTTATTTCCTGGGGTAAAATCCTTAAAAAAACCACCTCGACAACTTCAATCCTAAAGAAAGTTCAACAACTTCGGTCAGCCCTTTGGCTAGCCCTCACGGCCCTTCACTTCATCAAATCTGGCCCCCTTTGGAAAACGTTTGGACACCACTGACCTAAGACATATATTCATATGTTACCAATGCATGAGTAAACATAGACGGACCAGTGCCATTTGCATCTTCCAGGTTACAGAATGATGAACTGCCGAGAGCTTGGAGAGACAGTGAGGCAGAGGGCCCAGGTCATAGAATCATAGAATCATAGAGTTGGGAGAGACCACAAGGGCCATCCAGTCCAACCCCCTGCCAAGCAGGAAACACCATCAAAGCATTCTTGACAGGTGGCTGTCAAGCCTCTGCTTAAAGACCTCCAAAGAAGGAGACTCCACCACACTCCTTGGCAGCAAATTCCACTGTCAAACAGCTCTTACTGTCAGGAAGTTCTTCCTAATGTTTAGGTGGAATCTTCTTTCTTGTAGTTTGAATCCATTGCTCCGTGTCCTCTTCTCAGGAGCAGCAGAAAACAGCTTTTCTCCTTCCTCTATATGACATCATTTTATATATTTGAACATGGCTATCATATCACCCCTTAACCTTCTCTTCTCCAGGCTAAACATACCCAGCTCCCTAAGCCGTTCCTCATAAGGCATCGTTTCCAGGCCTTTGACCATTTTAGTTGCCCTCCTCTGGACACGTTCCAGCTTGTCAGTATCCTTCTTGAACTGTGGTGCCCAGAACTGGACACAGTATTCCAGGTGAGGTCTGATACAGTGGTACTATTACTTCCCTTGATCTAGATGCTATACTCCTATTGATGCAGCCCAGAATTGCATTGGCTTTTTTAGCTGCTGCATCACACTGTTGACTCATGTCAAGTTTGTGGTCTACCAAACTCAAAAGTAGGTTTGTGCACACAGTCGTATCTTATGTCAACACTGGCAACGTCATAGTGTCTCCCAGCGCACTTGAGAGGAGCAGAGTAATGATGGGGATTCACGACAGGTTTATGCCACCCAGCGCTCTGATCTCCAACAGAGGTGAATGGCCACAGGACTCGGGGGGGGGATGGCTGGAAGTGGGTTGCTGCAGAGGCGTAGCAAGCCCAGGTGGTACCCGGGGCGGAATTTTTTTTGTCACCCCCCCCACTTTAATTTTAAAAAAATTAAAAAGTGTCACCCCCCTCTGATGGTGCCACTTTGCGAGGTGTGGTGGTTTTGTGTGTGTGTCTATTATCTCTTTTTTTTCAATAAAGTTAAAATTAAAAAATAATTAAAAAATAATAATAATGTAAAAAAATAAAAAATAATAAAAAGTGTCACCCCCCTCTGATGGTGCCACTTTGTGAGGTATGGGGGTTTTGTGTGTGTGTGTGTGTCTATTATCTCTTTTCCCCCCAATAATGTTAAAATAAAATAAAAAATAAAAATTTTGTTAAAAATTTTTAAAAAATTAAAAAGTGTCCCCCCCTCTGATGGTGCCACTTTGTGAGGTGTGGGGGTTGTGTGTGTGTGTCTATTATCTCTTTTTTTCAATAAAGTTAAAATAAATAATAATAATAATAAAATGATAAAAAATTTAAAAATTTTTAAAAAATTAAAAATGTCACCCCCCCTCTGATGGTGCCACTTTGTGAGGTGTGTGGGGCTGTGTGTGTGTCTATTATCTCTTTTTTTCAATGAAGTTAAATTTAAAAAAAAAAATTCAAAAAAATTTTTTTTCAATTTTTTTTTTTTTTAAGAAAAGTGTCACCCCCCTCTGGGGTGGAACCCGGGGCGGCCCGCCCCCCCGTTGCTACACCCCTGGGTTGCTGCCATCGCTGCCCCCAGGATCTGCCACATGGGGGTGTTTGCCTCACTCTCTAATAGCAGGACTGCCTCTGTGTTGACATATGTTCAGGTAAGGGCAGCCAGATGGTTCAAATCAAGCAGTTTCTGCACTCCAAGGAGTCCCAAAGCAGGGAACTGACCCAGGGGGCAGGTAGCTTAGCTCTTTGCCTTGTTTTGCCTTCCCTACTACATACTTGGGCAAAAGTATTTAGATAGGATAGGATGGGCAATGACAACGTAGCTATGGTTTGCAAGGAATCTGAAGGTGTCCTGGCAAAGGTGAGGCGCCTTATAAGGTCCGATGTTCCTTTTCTGAGGTTTCAAACCTCTAAAAAGGTAAAGGTAAAGGACCCCTGACAGTCAAGTCCAGTTGCAGACGACTCTGGGGTTGTGGCGCTCATCTCGCTTTACAGGCCAAGGGAGCCGGCGTTTGTCCGCAGACAGTTTTTCCGGGTCATGTGGCTAGCATGACTAAGCTGCTTGGAGACTTAAAATACAAAGCTTTGGCCTAAAATTACTTGAACATACATACCGTGTTTCTCCTAAAATAAGACACGGTTTTATATTCCCCCCCCCTCAAAAAAACACAGTATGGCTTATTTTCGGGGGATGTCTTATTTTAACCTTTCTGCGTCGGTACACTGCATAGCCACGCCTATCCAGGCCATCTTAAGGGAGAGGCGCCGCGTCACTATGTCTTATTTTCGGGGTATGGCTTATATTTCACAAATGCGTAGAAATCCTGCTACATCTTATTTTATAGCTACGTCTTATTTTAGGAGAAACGGGTATATAGTTTTACAATTTTTTTCAGAGTTTTGGCACATCCACATCATAGTGTAGTATGTTAAGTGTATTGGGAATTGTAGCTCCATGAGAGGTAAACTACAGTTCCCACGATTCTTTGGGCAATGTCATTCTCCTTTAAATATACAGTGGAGGGGCTAAATTTACACGATCTCTGGCAAACCCAATACAAGGTAAGCAGGAAGGTCTCTGGTTTGGCCCTGCCTAACTTAATTTGATTTATAATCTTCCCAGCAATGATATATATTTTTCTTTTTAAAAAAGGTTGTGAAGCCTTTCTTCCAACCATTCCTCTCTTTCCATAAGTCTTTTCATAATTAACTACCCTAATGTCAGCCCATGTCAGTGGTTGACTTTGGCCCAGTCTGGATTTCCAGTTTCTTTCTCTTCTGCCTCTTGCCAAGATGTGGCATAATCTCTTTTGCTGGAAGCAACTTAAAATTAACATAATATTAGTTAGAGCAAGCTTGTTCCTCCCTATCAATAGCATCTAATCAGCATCCTTACCTGAAAGGTAATCTCTGCTGATCTCCCGTTGGCCATCACACAGCTTCTAGGAATAATGGACGCTTTGTTTATTCAATGTTACAGCTGATACAGGAAGGTCAGACCCCCCCCCAGGGCCCCCCCTTCCTTGTCCTTGGCTGCAGCAGCAAAGCAAGCAATGTCCAGGTATCTGCAAAGATACGGCCCATGCCACCCCCACAGTTCCCAGTACGGAACCATGGAGGGAAAACGAGAGCAGATGATGTACATCACAGAAGAAAATACCAGGTTTTCAAAAGCGTGTTCTCCTTCATGGAGAGCACGTGTTGCGGTGGGGGCCAACAAGTCACCCCTCTGGTGCTGGGCGGGAACGTTTAGATGGCCACTGCTGTGATTGGACCCAGGGTGTTGTTGGGGAGATTTGTATGTTGCAAATTGATGATGGACAGCCCAGCGTATATATAATGGTTGGTGTGCAACGTGATCCCCCTCTTGGCTGCGTGCTTCGGAGCACCCTCCCTCCCTCCCTCCCTCCCTCCCTATATTTTAGGCCTCTGTGTTGACCTTGCTATGCCTGTCATGGGGTCGTCTGCTGTTGGGGCAGGGGCCTGGTAGGAATTTTTCCATGTGGCTGATTGGCTGGTGCCATCTGGTTTTTGCCTACTGCGTAGCAAATAGTCACAACTTGTAAGGTTGGCGGTTAGGCATTGGTTATTATGTTGGTTGGAGGAGGGGTATGGTTGACTGTGTCTGCCCCTCCTATTGATACCGGTGTATGGGGAATTCCGTTAAAGGAATCCAGGGACTCGATATGCTTTTGTCCGAACCCCCAGTCGGGGGCCAGGGCCACGCAAGAGCCCCTGGGAGCCTGTGGAGAGAGAGGAGGGTCAGATCATCCAGTTCCCTTTATCTCTCCAGAGGGTTTTCCCTTTACTGATGGTCGTCAGTTCTGTCCTCTGTGGGACAGATAGTCTTAACCAATGCCTAAGCAACCACTCATATTATTTGTATTTTAATAACGTTGTGGCCAAAATCATGCCAAAAACCAAAACAAAATTCTGTCTGATGTGTGAGTTATTTGAGGGTGGTTTTGGGGGACCTCGACATGCTTTCCTGAATCTATTACCTGTATTTGTTTTCCTTTGTGCCCTGCTGCTCAGAGCCTGGTAAATGGCTCCCTGAGCTCTATTGTTGTTGTTTAGCCGTTTAGTCGTGTCCGACTCTTCGTGACCCCATGGACCAGAGCACGCCAGGCACTCCTGTCTTCCACTGCCTCCCACAGTTTGGTGGGTCAGACTCTATTACAGATGCGCTAATGTTTCTCTTGCGTTTCTCCCCAGCCCCCCCACCACCACCCACCCATTCTGCACCAATTTATGAGAAAAGAAATTGCACCCACAAATTCTGAAAGAGGAGAGCATTGTGTGTGTGTGTGAGAGAGAGAGAGAGAGAGAGAGAAATTCTCATGCTGGGTTGTTACTGTGCTTGTTTTACTTTCAAGGTGTCTGCTTTCAAGCGGCTCACATTCTCCTTTCCCTTCCTCTCCCACAAAAACACTCTGTGAGGTGAGTGGGGCTGAGAGACTTCAGAGAAGTGTGACTAGCCCAAGGTCACCCAGCAGCTGCATGTGGAGGAGCGGAGACGCGAACCCGGTTCCCCAGATTACGAGTCCACTGCTCTTAACCACTACACCACACTGGCTCACTACACCACATAGCCATAATAACTAGGTAAAGGCCACCCCACACCCGCTGGAGTTATAAAGAATTTCTAAAGTGCTCTTTAGAAAGAGGCTGAAAGATGAAATACCGTAATTTTCTGTGTATAAGACTATATTTTTCCTAAATTTTTGAAGTTTAAAATAAGGGGTTGTCTTATGCACAGATAGTGCATAGCGCATTTTCTTAATTTTGGGTTTAAAACATAGGGGGTCGTCTTATACATGGGGGCGTCTTATACACGGAAAAATACGGTATCTCTCAGGGGAATAAAGCTTCCAGGAAACTGGGCTGCCAGTACCAACACTTTCTGTTCATCTGGCCTGCATAGCCTTATCTCCTCATCAGGACAGAAAGAAAATGGGGAGTTGTGGGGTCTTCCTTGTTTCCTCAAGAGATCTAAAATTATGATAATAGTTCTACCGAGGTCTCAGAGAATCCTGAAGTAGAGCCATCATGGCCAGGGAAAATGTTGGAAGCGTCATGGGCAAGCAGATGAGGTTTGGAAGTGTGGTGTCAGATATTGCTTGTTAGCATCTGCCACCAGTAGGCTTGAGAGTTGTGCTGTTATATAGTATTGCTGCTCCCAGATGGCACAACTATGTTTGCAGTTATATAAAACTTCCCAAAGACCAAACATAAAAATAAGAAATTTATATTCCACCAAGTGTCCGTTTCTTTAAATACAGTTTTTACATAATGTATGCTATACCGAAATTATATTCAAGTACAATACAGGATGTCTCAAAGCCAAAGTTCCATCCAAACATTCCTTCGTTCAATAAAGGGGAAAGCATCTCTACAAGTATAAAAAGGTAAAGGGACCCCTGACCATTAGGTCCAGTCGTGTCCGACTCTGGGGTTGCGGCGCTCATCTCGCTTTATTGGCCGAGAGTCGGCGTACAGCTTCCAGGTCATGTGGCCAGCATGACAAAGCCGCTTCTGGTGAACCAGAGCAGTGCACGGAAACACCGTTTACCTTCCTGCCAGAGTGGTTCCTATTTATCTACTTGCACTTTGACATGCTTTCGAACTGCTAGGTGGGCAGGAGCTGGGACCGAGCAACGGGAGCTCACCCCGTCGCAGGGATTCGAACCGCCGACCTTCTGATCAGCAAGTCCTAGGCTCTGTGGTTTAACCCACAGCGCCATCTGGGTCCCTAGTATACAAGTATACTTGTTGCTAAAGGATAAACTACAGTCCGGGGGTGTGGGGTGTGTCCAATCCCTGGGAGTGTTGTAGCTTTGCTCTCAATCACTCAAACCGTCTTGGCAGCTTTGTAAAATCCTGAGCGGGACTCCGGCAATGAGATCACCGGATGCAAATCTCTGTTTCAAATGTCTTCCTCCAGTCGGCCTGGAATGGAATGATATGACAGCAAAAGTCCATAGCTGTCAACTTTTGGATTTGAAAATAAGGGATGCCACGAGGGCGGTGCAATGGCACCAAGTAGCCTCACCACCCTGCGCTCCAGAAGCTGTGCGCGAACGGGTGAGCGAAAGAGCGAGCGCGTAGATGGCAGGCAGGGTGGCTGTCTGGTTGGGCGTGAGGGTCTGGCTGCACAAGGCATGCAAGCTCCACCCCAGTCAGTCTCAGACTCCTTATTGGCAGCCGAGCAACGCAGCTGGGGAGCCTCCCTGGCCAGCAGGGAGGGAGAGGAGCTGCTTCCTTTGAAATCCGGGAAATTTAAGGGATATCAACAATCTGGGATAGCAGTGGGAAACGGCATTGGAATATGGGAGTTTCCCGCAAAAAAAAGGGAGGGTTGACAGCTATCAGCAAAACACATGCTCAGATAGAAAAGTTAGCTCCATGAAATTGAAAAGACGCTCTGTTCCACTGTGGTTTGAGTGACTGAGAGCAAAGCTCCAACACTCCTGGGGTGTGGTCCATTTCCCCCAGTCTGTGGATTATCCGTTAGCAACAAGTAGCAACAAGAGATTCTCCAGAAACTGTTTTCAGCAGCACAAATATTCATGTTTCCTATGTAATATCAGCATTCACTGAGACTTCCCCCTCACAGTTGCGGGCTTGCTAGAGAGACGTGTACGTCTGGCCATTTGCAAAATGCTTCTCTTTTCACCACTGAGTACTGAGTAGCCATTTTTGTTTAAAACTATACTTGCATTGGACGCTGTAACACATTTGATGTGATGTGCAATCTGGCACAGAAACCACCTGGATAATTCACGCCAATATGAATTTTGAATCGGGGACTTCTGGGCTCAGAGTCTTAGCTACTATTCTGCATCCACTGTTCTACAAACTTTCACAACAGATCAGTCTTTTTTTCATCTTGTTTCCCCTCATTTATTCTCATAATCTCACTTCCATTGATGCAGTAGTTCCAACATCTTGTCACATTCTGTTACATTCAGTGTATAATCTTTAGCATGGCCAAAACTTATAGCATCACAACTACTTTTCATTCAGTTTCTTTTCTTTACATAATTTATTAATGAAGAGCGTAATATTTTTTATACAACACAAACTATGATAGGGACGAGGCTTTGTCTACAACTACCCCCGGCAAAGGCCTTAAAGGGCCATGACTCATGAGGTCCATAAGAAATTTCTGTTTTAAGAGAAGACAATATCCATGTATGTATGGCTTTGTGTGGACAAATGTTTGCAGATTCGTTTTGTGTGGTTCCAAAAAATCACCACTACTGAGCAATAATAGATTTTTCATGTACGCTTTCACAGTGTTCACAGTAATTTCCCTAAGTTAGTGTCAGGGACTGGGCAGAGGAGGAATAGTGGAGACCGCCTCCCCATCCTGACTCTTCCAGGGAAGAGGAAGAGGAAGACAGTAGAGATTTAAAACAGGGGTTTGAGGGAGGTCTCAGCTCAGAGGCAGATGAGGGGGAAAGCTGGGAAATCATGGGAGGGGCGGAGGCAGAACCAGGGCAGCAGCTGCCTGACAGTGTCACTAGAAAGCATCCCTCCCATCTCCCAGAACCTGGCGAGCCTTAAAAGTAGGAGAGCAAAGAGCTCAAAGACAGAGGGCAAGTAGCAGGACCCGTAGAAGTGACGAATGAGTAAGTGGGAGAGATGGGGGGGGGGTGGAGATTCACTTGGGACAATGCCACTACCCAAGAGGCTGGGTTCTATAGCCTCTGTCTGTGAAGACTGAAATAAAAAAGGATGGTTAGAAACTTTTCATTTTCTTTATACTTTCCTGGGCAACCAGCCGGAAGCTGCTGACAGCATCCTGACTGTTAGGGCTGCAACCCTGTTGTACCTACATGGCATAGCTGTCAACCCTCCCTTTTTTTGCGGGAAACTCCCTTATTCCAATGCCGTTTCCCGCTGCTATCCCGAATTGTTGATATCCCTTAAATTTCCCAGATTTCAAAGGAAGCAGCTCCTCTCCCTCCCTGCCGGCCAAGGAGGCTCCTCAGCTGCGTTGCTCGGCTGCCAATAAGGAGTCTGAGACCGACTGGGGGCGGAGCTTGCATGCCTTGTGCAGCCAGACCCTCACGCCCAACCAGACAGACAGCCTGCCTGCCGTCTACGCACTCGCTCTTTCGCTCACCCGTTCGTGCGCAGCCTCTGGAGCGCAGGGTGGCGAGGCTACTTGGTGCCATTGCACCGCCCTCGTGGCATCCCTTATTTTCAAATCCGAAAGTTGACAGCTATGTTACATGGGTAGAAAAGGAAAGAGAGACACCCCACACCAAAGTAGTTGAGTCCTTTAGTCCAGTGTTTCCCAACCAGTGTGCCTCCAGATGTTTTGGGACTACAACTCCCATCATCCCTCGCTAGCAATACCAGTGGTCAGGGATGATGGGAATTGTAGTCCCAAAACATCTGGAGGCACACTGGTTGGGAAACACTGCTTTAGTCTCCTACCAGGCCAACCCCATGCAGCTGGGCATGACAGTGAACCTGTGCATTCATTCATTCATTCATTCATTCATTCATTCATAACTTCCTCTGAACTGTGTTCAGTGGCTCATTCTTCCTCAGATGCTGTGTCCAACTCCTCTCCTGCTTCCACCAGGAGACACATCTTTGTACTAGGGCTCTGAGGGAGAACAAGCTGCTGGATACAAGACCTCACCTTGGAGAGCACAGGGAGGTTGCAATACTGCATGCCTAACAGCGCAATGGCCAGCAGAGAAGTAATCTGGTGAGGAAGGGAGAGCTATACCGTTTTTATGGGGTGCCTTAGCACCTTCCAAGATAGCCTGCCTTGTCATTCTGAAAATGGACTTACCATGTGAGCACTGCATTCATTACTTGAAAAACATGATGATGAGAACCCATGCTACGTCTTTGTACCTTTTATTATCCCAAAGTCTCAAAGTTGAGAGTTGCTAACTCAACTATCCATATACCTCTATGCCATACTTGGTCATTCCAGTGGACCACCAGTGGCGTCAGGATCACAGTGGAGATATCATTTGATGTAGCTGGATCCTGACACCTGGTAATCATTGACAGACCTGTCTCCACATGTTCACCCAATCTGTTGGGGGGTGGGGGTAACCTTTATACTCATTTGCATCATAGCATCTTATGGTAGATTGCTTGTGAAGTACTACTTTCTTTTAAACTGGAAATAGACCATTATTTTTCAAGAGCTGAAAGTGATCTGAGAGAAGCTTCATTTCTTATAGTATTACTTTTGTTCTATTGTTGGCATGGATCAAGCAGGTTTTTGAAGCAATACCTAAACTTGCAAGACATGTTTCAGTAGAGAAGAAAGAAAGGTCAGGGCACATATTATGGGCAGTGCTCCCTCTTAACATGACCAACTCTGAAATATTGTCTGTCTCCAGTTTTAGGCAAACTGAATATTACTGATCACCATGTTTTAGGGAAGCTGGGGGAGAAATGTTGCGTGCTTCCTACTACTACACAGAGGAGCATGGTCCAGTCAGCTTCTCAGGCTGCTACACCATCAGCACAGAAGGAAGTCAGGCCCGCCAACAGAGACAGGGAAGAAGAGCAGGGAGCTGGATTCCTATGAGTCTTCTCTAAATGAGAGGTGAACTCAGCATCTTAAAGACAACTATGTAGCAATCCTTTCACTCCGGCCAGTTCAAGAGAAGATTTCTCGGTTGCACTGGAAGATTCCATTATTTAAGTGGCAGAAGAATGAGCTAGCTTAGCTCATCTGGAAGGCACATGAAGACCAATGTCCATTGCCTATGGAGTTCACTGGGAGTCCTTTCTATTGCAACAAAGGACTTTAGAATGGATACCACAGGACAATTGCTGATGTTATTTTGTCAAATTCTTTGTGGTGTTTTGTAGATCCGTCCATTCTATTCTTCATTGCATAATCACCAACAGCAAGGGAGGTTCTGGTTTCTGAAAGGAGTCAACCATTTAGTTTCTTAAGTGTTCCTACATCATCCCCTTGCGAATCTTGATAGTGGGATTCTTAAACTCTCCATAGGCCACGGTGTTCTCTGGAACTGTTAGAAACGCCAAAGGCAGCTTTTCCTTTGTTTTGAAAGATGCCTTTATTTAGAATAAGGACTTTCTCTGCATGTATGTACAAGGCCAACCTCTGTGCTGCTGATGGGACACGAAGCATAATCAGATCTGTCTCTTTCTTGGGATGACAATTCTCTTGTATGGAACTAATGTTGGCTGCAACCCGAATTGCACTGAAGTCAACAGCAGAGTTTTCCTTTATTCTAATGGAACTAGATTGCATGCAGAAGGGAGGGTGGGTAAGCCTGATATTTTCAGACGTGGATTTTCATTTGAAAATAAATGAAGAAATGGAAAGCATCAAATTGCCTCCAGCTGAGATTCTAACTCTGCTTTTCCGTCTTTGCAAACCAAATGTGATATTTTAGAAAACTCAGTTCTTTCGTTTCATAACTTAAGTGCATCGAGCAATTTCTTAAATATAGTTCACTCAGAAAATAAAGTTATTTTTTGCTGTACAGAACTTTCCTATCATTAGGGATAAACCTGATGCAATATTAGGTGTGCTTGTATCTTGTATATAAATGCACACGTCCTTACATGAACACACTCAAACACCTTGACACACATACTTGCCGGGCACCAAGAGCTTAGGTAAAGGGACCCCTGACCATTAGGTCCAGTCGTGTCCGACTCTGGGGTTGTGGCGCTCATCTCGCTTTATTGGCCGAGAGCCGGCGTACAGCTTCCAGGTCATGTGGCCAGCATGACTAAGCCGCTTCTGGAGAACCAGAGCAGCACACGGAAACGCCGTTTACCTTCCCGCCAGAGCGGTTCCTATTTATCTACTTGCACTTAGACGTGATTTTGAACTGCTAGGTGGGCAGGAGCTGGGACCGAGCAACGGGAGCTCACCCCATCACAGGGATTCGAACCGCCGACCTTCTGATCGGCAAGCCCTAGGCTCTGTGGTTTAAGCCACCAAGAGCTTACAGCTTTCTAAATTGATAGCTACATGAACAAACCATGAATGTCCCCCCCATACATTTTTGGCAGTGTCAAAAATGCCTCCCATGTCAATTATTTTCTGTCACTCATTGCAAAATAAAATAAAATAAGTATGTTCATTTATTAGTTTCAATTGCTCTCACTCTCACATGCCCAGATCTAATTGACTTCATTCTGATGTCATCCTGTTCACTGTGTGATTCTGATAGGGTTGGTTCACTTACGCGATTAATCCGGGAAGGAGAAAGAAATAGCAACAAAGGAAGAAATGATAGCAATGCAGAAACCGCAGAAACCACCAGGAGGAACCATGTTGCCAAAAAGGATTGCAAAATGCGCAAATTATAGAAAATTATCTAAGTTGTTTTCCCCCCAGAAGGGTAGTCCACCCAAATGAGGAACTTTTGTTTCAACCCCAAAGTTCAAAGTGGGAAATATTGCTTGCCTATCTAGTCTAAGCCTAAAGTACTGCTTTTTGCAACTTGCCTTCAAGACAGCCTTAAATAAAACACGGGGGGGGAGGGGGATAAGTTTTTGTCTTCTTTCATGCATTCCTTGACACTCCAAAATTTAAAACTCAGTTTCGAAAAGTCGTTCCATAAACGGGTTAGCAAAAGGAGAACGGAGTTTTGAATTCTTCCTTCACAAATGTCCCTGATTTCCGCTGGATTTTTCAAATGGGAAACAAAGCTAGCAATTTCAAAATCCTTTCCTCTTCTTCTCTCCAGGTGGCACCTGCCGTGAGTCCAGTCCTGCGTCTGTTCAGAGCCTCAAATGCCTCAAGAGGTGAAGTAGGAGCTCTGCATGGAGTACAGGTGGTCAATGGGGTTGCCCACCCTGGACTGCAAGGGCCCAGGTTCCACAGTTGTTAAGAAACAGTCGCCCAGGTTGCTGAGGGAGGTGTCGTCACTGTCCATCTCACACAAAAGGTGCTCAGAACCTTCAGAACAGAGAAAAAAGATTTGTTCCACTCAGGCACAATCCACTCACACAACAAAGAAATGAACGGGAGCGGCTTGGGTGCAGAGTCGAGCTCTTGCGCCGTTCTTTTTAATGACGCTTGCACGCGAGAAATTCTTTCAGAAGTGCCATCAGAATTTTGACTAAGCCACTCTCATGTGTTTGAGGTAGCTAATAATAATAATAATAATAATAATAATACTCTGGGCGGCCTCCAACAGATATTAAAATACATTAAATATCACCGGTTAAAAACTTCCCTAAACAGGGCTGCCTTCATGTATTTTCTAAATGTCAGGTAGTTGTTTATCGCTTTGACCTCTGATGGGAGGGCGTTCCACAGGGCGGGTGCCACTACCGAGAAGGCCCTCTGCCTGGTTCCCTGTAGCTTTGCTTCTCGCAGTGAGGGAACCGCCAGAAGGCCCTCGGCGCTGGACCTCAGTGTCCGGGCTGAATGGTGGGGGTGGAGACGCTCCTTCAGGTATACAGGACCGAGGCTGTTTAGGGCTTTAAAGGTCAGCACCAACACTTTGAATTGTGCTCGGAAACGTACTGGGAGCCAATGTAGTTCTCTCAGGACCGGTGTTATGTGGTCCCGGCAGCCACTCCCAGTCACCAGTCTAGCTGCCGCATTCTGGATTAGTAGTAGTTTCCAGGTCACCTTCAAAGGTAGCCCCACGTAGAGTGCATTGCAGTAGTCCAAGCGGGAGATAACTAGAGCATGCACCACTCTGGCGAGACAGTCTGCGGGCAGGTAGGGTCTCAGCCTGCGCACCAGATGGAGCTGGTAGACAGCCGCCCTAGACACAGAATTGACCTGCCCCTCCATGGACAGCTGTGAGTCCAAAATGACTCCCAGGCTGCGCACCTGGTCCTTCAGGGGCACAGTTACCCCATTCAGGACCAGGGCGTCCCCCACACCCGCTCACACCCTGTCCCCCCAAAACAGTACTTCTGTCTTGTCAGGATTCAACCTCAAGCTAAGCAGACATACAATCTGAATCAAGGATCTAGACCTGGCATAGGCAAACTCCGGCCCTGCAGATGTTTGGGACTACAAATCCCATCACCCCTAGCTAACAGGACCAGTGGTCAGGGATGATGGGAATTGTAGTCCCAAACATCTGCAGGGGCTGAAGAAGAGGAGGAGGAGGAGGAGGAGGAGGAGGAGGAGGAGGAGGAGGAGTTTGGATTTGATATCCCGCTTTATCACTACCCGAAGGAGTCTCAAAGCGGTTAACATTCTCCTTTCCCTTCTTCCCCCACAACAAACACACTGTGACATGAGTGAGGCTGAGAGACTTCAAAGAAGTGTGACTAGCCCAAGGTCACCCAGCAGCTGCATGTGGAGGAGCGGAGACACGAACCCGGTTCACCAGATTACGAGTCTACCGCTCTTAACCACTACACCACACTGAAGTTTGCCTGTGCCTGATCTAGACGGAAACCAGACACGTTTAAAATCTCAAACTCCACTAGCTTAAGCCTGGAAGCCCAAACCCAGCACGGATATTGCCTTAGAGGGCTATGGGCCCTTGACATCCCAAATTCACGTTTTTAAGGGATTCCTCTTAGTCCGTCTGAGACGTCGCAATGGGACATACAGAAAGAAGCAGTTTCAAACTCTGACTCAATTGACAGCTCCCTCAAAATGTGAAATATGCAGGGCTTCCGGTCTTACCATAAGGGTGCATGTGGTCCCCTGGCATTTGTGGTGGAGTGAGCCCTTGCCGGAAGGGGTCTGAGCTGTAAACACTTTGATCAATGACCAATACTTGTTGTGGAGGTGGTTGCAAGGTGGTATAAGAGTTCATGATTCCTTCAAGGCCTGTGTTGTTGCCACTGTTTGTCTGAGCTGGAAGACAATGGCAAACAAAATGCATGAGTTCATAAGATCAGTCTCCCAAAACCTTATTATTTCACTTATGTCAGCGAGACCTGGCTCTTATCTGTCTTCTATACTGGTGCCTTTTTTCTTAATGAACTTTTTTCTTGAATTTCCAGTCCCAGGAGGTGTGAACTTTCCCAGCTCCTCTATTTTCAAAGTCAAAAGGGTGGGGTATAAATAAAAATTTATTATTATTATTATTATTATTATTGGCCCTTAATTCCTCTTATCATTAAACTAGATGTGTTCAATGTTCAGGGTGGGAGTTGAGTAGCATCATGAAAAAAAGGGGCCGTTGTGCTAGAAGAGTGACCTAAGCGTGGAAAGAAGAGTAGAGATGGGAAGCATGTTCAGCCCTGTATAGTAAGGGGAAACTGGGAAGCAAAGCTAAGGACTGAAAAAGCTATGGAGATTACAGTGGAAAACCCATGACAATCTGAGGAGAGTTCCCAGGTAGGACATGGCAGCCAAGAAGTCCTAGAAGCCATGGAGAAGGGAATCATAACTTCTCCATATCAATAAATCTAGTTGTTCAAGGTAACAGTGGCAAGCATGGCACCCTGAGTGTTGACGAAACCATGGGATAAGTCAAATCGATATTGTGGGGAGGACCATAGCTGTTCATGGCATGCTATTAAAGTCTCCGAGGAAATGAAATCTTGCCCATTGCAGAGGACTGGTTCACTGGCCCCCGAATGTTGTTGATGCCCTCCCTCCTACAGCGTGGCATATTCTGCCTTCTGGCTCAAGTAGGATGCACAGAACCTGCATTCGAAAGGAGGGGAGCTAGGAAAGTATTCGTCCTCCTGTTCAGCAACTCCTGGTGCCTCCATGGAAAGAGAACCCACTTTCCATTTTCAGAATCCTGGCTGTAGATGGTGGAGTTTAAAGGGAGAGAGATGATTTTCAATCATCGTGGGAAAAGGAGATGATAAATGAAGTGCAGACCTGCGGATTGTCGCATCTCTTCCTGGAGTTTATGACATTTAGCCAAGCTAAAGTTGTGATCTCTCAAAGACTGAGGGATATTGCTAGGCAAGAGGACATTGCTCTTGTGAAACCTGGGATGTATTTGGGGGAACAGATATCTCAGATTTCACCAGCCCCTTATCTGGCGGAAATCCACTATGTGGGATACCGTAGGCTCCTCACAGCTGCTAGGTTAAACGTTCTGGAATCGGCGGTTTTGTGGGGAAGGTTCAGGGGAGTCCCATATGCCCAGAGAGAGACTTTGCCCCTGTGCTCTGGGAGTGGTTGAGTCAACGGAACATATTCTTTGGATCTGCCCATTCTATGCAGATCTTAGACAAAAACTTGTAGCTCCACTCCTATGCCAACATAGCCCAGTAGACAGAGAAAGACTGGTCTTGTATTTGCTGAACAAGTTCACTGGAGCAACAACCTTCTCAGTGGCCAAATTTCTTTTTTTGGCCTTTAAGCGTCGTAAGGCTAAAATTGACTGTATGACACGGGTCTAAATGTATAATATACTTTTCGCTGTTTCCAAGTGTCACGCTTTTCCAGATGTTTAGACGTTTTAACTTTTGTATGGATAATATGTGCTTTCTGACTGACAGTCGAATAAATTTTATTGATTGATTGATTGATTAAATGTCATACGTTTCCTTAAATCCCAACTTGGGAGAAAGGCAGGATATAAATGCATCAATAATAGTAATAATAGTAATAGTAAAGAGAGAGGGAACAGGCAGTTTCCGTGACAGAAGGGGGTTAGGAGGGAGGCTTACCAGAAGTGAGTCTCTGTGTTGTTTGCTGATCTTGCTGCTGCTGCTGCTGTCGTCTTGCTAATTTCTTCATCTGTTACAAAAAGGGAGGAAAGGTTAGAACAAGCCAATATCCCCTCCTCTTCTTTTCTTAAATGGCGGGAAAGCACCCACAGGGTTCGCAGAAGCATGATGATGCTGTTGCCCTCTGAAAGTTTTCAAGAAGGGCATCTTAAGATGAGCTGAGAGAGAGCCCTGTCTGAGAGCTTATTCCAGCCTGTGCAGCTCAGTGCAACTATGCTAGATGGACCAATGGTCTGTTAGTAAAGGTAAAGGTAAAGGGACCCCTGACCGTTAGGTCCAGTCGCGGATGACTCAGGAGTTGCGGCGCTCATCTCGCTTTACTGGCCGAAGAAACCGGCGTACAGCTTCCGGGTCATGTGGCCAGCATGACTAAGCCGCTTCTGGCGAACCAGAGCGGCGCACGGAAATGCCATTTAACTTCCCGCCGGAGCGGTACCTGTTTATCTACTTGCACTTTGACATGCTTTTGAACTGCTAGGTTGGCAGGAGCAGGGAATAAGCAATGGGAGCTCACCCTGTTGCGGGGATTCGAACCGCCGACCTTCCGATCGGCAAGCCCTAGGCTCAGTGGTTTAACCCACAGCGCCACCCGCGTCCCTATGGTCTTCCCAAATCCAGAAATGCAGTCTGCAAATTGCCTATTCCTACTCCAAACTAGGACTACATTTCCTGTTTAGATAGGTAGCCCTCCTATCTAAAAATGGATGAAAGGCCCCAGCGTCATTATGTAGTAAGTGATTCAAGGAGAAATGTTGTTACCTTAGCTCTTTGATTCTGGAACCAGACCTGAACGACTCGGACACTCAGACCCGTCTCGGCTGCTAACGTTTCCCTTACCTTCATGAAATGTCAGAACAGCAGACATGATTATTCGTTTAAACAGAGGCAAAAGGGTCAGCAAAAGACTAAATGTGTAGGACTTTCAACACAAATTTCAACATTTTCATTAAAGGGTTTTTTCCATCGCGGCACAAAATCTCAACGTTTGCCGTTGCTCCTTAGATTTCTCACCAAAATTCAAAACCATAAGAATTGGAAGTTTTTGGAGTTTGTGTCTCCAAACAGGGGAGCTGTGAAAACACGTGGAATAGTCTGCACAGTTCTGTTTAGCGGGTTCTCCTTCATGGAAAGCACGTGTTGCGGTGGGGGACAGCAAGTCACCCCTCTGTTGCTGGGCGGGATCGTATGGATGACCACTGCTGTGATTGGGTCCTGGGTGTCGTTGGGGAGATTTCTATGTTGCAATTTGTTGATGGACAGCCCAGCGACTATATACTGCTTGGGCTCGCAGCGTGATATTCCTCTTTGCTGCGTGCATCGGATCACCCGCCCCCCTCCCTATTATTAGGTGTATGACCTTGCTATGCCTGTCATGGGGTCGTCTGCTTTTGGGGCAGGGGCCTGGTAGGAATTTTTCCAGTTGGCTGATTGGCTGGTGCCATTTGGTTTTCGCCTACTGCGTAGCAATTAGTCACAACTTGTAAGGTTGGTGGTTAGGCATTGGTTATTAATTTGGTTGGTGGAGGGGTCAGGATTGACTGTGGCTGCCCCTCCAATGCTGCTGCTGCACGGGGAATTTCGTTAAAGGAATCCAGGGGCTCACCATGCTTTTGTCCATATCCCCCGGTCGGGGGCCAGGGCCACGCAAGAGCCCCTGGGAGCATTTGGGGAGAGGCGAGGGTCAGACCCCCGTCTCCCATTCTCTCCCCAAAGTGTTTTCCCTTTACTGACAAATGTCAGTTCTGTCCCCAGCGGGACAGATAGTCTAAACCAATGCCTAAGCAACCACTCACATATTTTGTATTTTAATAAAGCTGTGGCCAAAATCATGCCAAAAACCTTAAACTTAAATTTCTGTTTGAAGTGTGTTTTATTTGAGGAGTGGTTTGGGGACCTCGACACGCAATTGGTTTAGAGCAAAGGCTAGTAGCAGGTGACAGGATAGAATTTTTCAAAATTATGCATGGCATGGAGAAAGTGGGTGAAGAAAGGTTTTCCTTACTCTCTTGTAACACTAGAACATGTGGACATCCAATGAAGCGGAATGTTGGAAGGTGCAGGACAGACAAAAAAAAAAGTGCTTCTTCGCTCAATGAATAAACTATGGACTTCTCTCCCACAAGAGGTAGCAATGGACACCAATTTGGATGGCTTTAAAAGGGGATTAGCAAAATGGCTATTAGCTGCAATGACTATACAGGGGCTCATGCCTGGGTCATTAAATCTCTCTTGTCCTTTTGCTGACTGCTCAGGAGTGATGGTCAAGTGCCTGGGAAATCACAACACTTGTCTGTTGTGCTGCATTCTGTTTAGTGGACCACAGGCCTGAATCTGACTGCCACCAACAGAGCACAATGTCTAGGAATTATTAAGACGGCAGTCACTCTATGGCCATGGGATTCAACAACATCTTAGGCAGTGTAAACTGGCTACCTCTGGTGATTCCAGTGTTCATGGTGCCAGTTTCTTCTTATGATCAAACTGTACCTTCCTGCATGGTTTAGAAGACACTTCAAATGATGCCTTGAATGCCCGGCGTTGCTGGGTCGTCAAGATGGTCCGGGGTCGTTTCTGCCGCTTGTGGTCCTTGCTCTCCTCGGCTGTTTTCCCAGTGCCATCTCCCATTTTGCACAGGCTCCCTTCGTCATCACTTTTACCTTAAAAGATTGGAGAAAGGGGGGAAATCCCACACAGTGCGATTCACAGGCCAGCCTTTGCTTAAAACAAAATCCCCCAAGTTGAGAAGCCGCATGGAAAAGCTCCATACTCACAGGAAGATGCTCAAAAATCCTTTCAGAATTTGCACAAATAGGGCTACAAACCGCTCAGAAGCATTTGGTAAGGAAAGGAAAGACAGTGGAGAGAAGCCAGGGGCAGGAGCGTAGGAAGTGGGGGGCGGACCGCCCCAGGTTCCATCATGGAGGGGGTGACAAATTATCAAGGAACAATTACTGCCTTACTAGGGTGGTTCATAAAAAACTTTTTTTAAAAAAATGCCTGCTCCAAAGGTCTTATCTTACTACACTAGGGATTATATAGCTATATATGAAATTTCATGCATATCAGTTAATATCTTGACCCTCCTCCACGAAAATAGCTGTTGACTTGGCCGTTTCCCTATGTCGTGAAGGCTGAAATTTCAATTCAGTGGAGCCCTTACTGTTCCCAACCCTAACCCTGCGGAAAGCCATCTAATTAGACTTTAATTTGATTTTGACATGTTTTTAGGAGGCAATTTAATTATTATTTTATGTCAATGTTATGTATCTGATGTTAGCCGCCCTGAGCCCGACTTCGGCCGGGGAGGGTGGGATATAAATAAAAGTTTATTTTTACTTATTATTATTCCTTTGTAAGAAAATATGAAATAACGTAAAACCATTTTTGCAGGCAAAAAAATAAAAAATAAATAATCAATGTGTTTGGGGGGGTGACAAGAAATTTTCCACACCAGGTACCACTTGACCTTCCTACGCCTCTGCAGTGGAGAGAAGCCAAGGGTCCTGTGTTGCAATTTTTAGACGGGTGTGGC
The DNA here is from genome assembly GCA_034642065.1 of Darevskia nairensis. Taxonomy (NCBI): domain Eukaryota; kingdom Metazoa; phylum Chordata; class Lepidosauria; order Squamata; family Lacertidae; genus Darevskia; species Darevskia nairensis. The sequence continues at coordinate 83,980 of JAWWNI010001155.1, forward strand.
TGGGGTGGTTGTGAGGAAATAACAAAGCAGTCAAAAGAGGATTATAAATTCAACTCAAATCTGGTTACACCACAAGTCAGCAGCCATCTCCCAGTGGCATAAATGCCTTCCTAAAGAAGGATATTTAAACATCCTCCTGCAGACTAGAAACAAGATGTCCAGACAGGCTTCTCTGGGCAAAGGTTTCAAAGGTTTCAAAGCAGGAATTAGCCTTGCTCCAGTTGGCACTAATGGAACCTCAGACAGCCTAACCCTAACCCTAGATTCAGACCATTTCAAACTTTTAATGTCAACAGTAACACTTGGAATTAAGCCCAGAGATTAACTGTTACCAAGTGCAGTTCTATACGTACAGGTATCATATGGTGTTTTTAGCTAACGATGCATGCTTTGAGAGCCTTGAGGTGAGATTTCTCCAGTGCAATGGGGACATTTTTAAAGAGCATTTGGAGCTGAGCTATAGGTTGGGCGTTAGCAGGAGGATGCTGCAGAAACTCAGGGCTGAGAGGAGGGACCTGAGTACTCGCAGGAGGAGTGCTCGCCTTCAGGTGTGGCAGGGTGGTGAGTCATCAGGGGATCGGGACCGGCCATTGCCTTGGCAGAGGTAAAAGGGCGGTCAGATCCCGCCCCAGGTTGCGGGAGCAACATTGCTGCTTGCCAGATCCTGCCTGTGTTCCTGTTCCTGACCCTGCCTGGATTTCTGCCCTGCACCCTGCCTCGACTTCATCAGACTGACCCTTCGTCGACTCCTTGGACTTTGGACCGGACTTGGACCTCGCCTCTTGCATTACCCTCGGGACCAGCACAATATCCCACGTTGGACTTCAAATTATTATGCTGGCCGCTCTGAAATCAATCGCATTGGCGAAGTGACAATCAGTTGGTTTGTGTTTGGGGGCCAATCATTTGGGTGCGCATGAGATTCCAGAACTCGGCACTGCCTCCATGCGCCTGTCTGGGTTCAGTGTCTACAATGCTGCCGGATTCTTAACTAGAGCAAAACACCTCCCTGATGCTGCGTTTGCCCCTCAGCGCATTATTGCTAGGAGGCGTTCCCGTTTCTCTTTCGCAGGATGACTAGAGAAACGGGCTGATCAAATATTTCCCACATCTGTCCATATAGGAGAATGAAATAGGGAAATGCTTTGAAATGGATGGGGAAGAGGGCGGGGGGGCGGGGGGGAACAGTGCAGAGAAGTCTGGGGGAATCCCATCCCATGAAAGAAAATTGGCCGTGTTCCCCCCCACCCACCCACCCCAAACACCTGCTCGCCAAATCCCTCCAAATGATGGAAAGTTGATTCTGCTTTAACGTGGCAATGCTTTTAATTAACTCTGCCTTTCAAGCCTTCCTCGAACAGGGTAGGAATTAATTAATCTTTAAGACTCCTCCTGGTGTCACATGGGAAAGGACTACAGGCGGTTTATATTGTCTGCCGTGACCTCTGCGCAACCCCAAAGCTCGCTGGGGGCGGTGGGGGGGGAGAATGATGAAGAACCGGCTTCGTGTATGAAGATGAAGAAATTCTTTGGCTAGAGGGAATTAGGAAAAGGAGGGATGTTAGTACACTTTTAATTGGAAAGTGGGCTCCTCTTTCACAGGCTCCTGTTTACTTAGGCTTGGACACTGGGGCTCAAGGGAAGGAGTCATTGAACTGAGGGCTTTGCAGATTATGGGCAACATATGGCTTCCAGTGCTTTGCTCTTTATTTTCATTTTCTCATAAAGTGGTCCTAAGTTTGCATTGTGCTCCTTGTTCCCTTAAGTTTCTGATTGGGTCTTTAAAGATACATATATGGTCAAGAATATGCCATAATCTCATAGCCTCACAATTAAATGTCAAGGGGGAAAGTCTGTCCTTCCTCTTAGACACAGAATGATAGAATCATAGAATTGTAGAGTTGGAACGGCACACAATTTCCGTTCTCATCCTGGGGCAAAGTTCTCAACTCGAGGTAACTCTTCCAGGTTAGTGAAGTTTGTAACCTTAAGCGTTTGTAACCTGAGGCATTTGTAACTCGAGGTACCACTGTATAGAAAATATACTGGCGCTTTTAGTTTACATGTGAGAGCTTAATGGCCCAAATCCTACTTATGACTATACTCTACTGAAGATAGTGAGACTTATTTTTGAGTAAATGTGGTTTAGGGTTGGGTTACACAACTTTGTTGTTTATCATCAGCATCTACGTAAAAAAACCAACAACAACCACAATCTCTATTCAGGCCCAAATAAACAGAATTGAACTCCTTGATTAATTGCTATTCAGCAGCTTCACACCAGAGAACCCTTTAGAACAGGCATCCTTTGGCCTACAACTCCCATGATCCCTAGCTAACAGGACCAGTGGTCAGTGATGATGGAAATTGTAGTCCAAAACATCTGGAGGGCCAAAGTTTCGGGATGCCTGCTTTAGAACATTTTTGTTCAAGTAGGACTACCTTAAGAGTGCTCCATTATATTCTCTTCTAGGTCTGTAGTGTAGTAGAGATCTAGGTTTGTGCAATGAAAGTGGATTAAAGCACATTTTCTTTCTTTCTTTCTTTCTTTCTTTCTTTCTTTCTTTTTTTTGGGGGGGGGAGGTCAGATTGTCCTGAGGAAAGAGACAGGTACATGCACACAAAAAATGTGCGATAATAGCACCTCCAGGCAGATAAATCAAAATAAATGCTTGTTGTCACATGATCTCCTTGTGACGGTACCGGTATGTGATGCTAGCATATGGGAGTGCTGGAAGGTAAATAGTTAAACAGGTTACCCAATCAGAACCCAGAGGGAGGGGGAAGGTGGAGTCAGAGGGAATATAAAAGCCCACTCTGGGGATGTTGTGAGGGTTGCTGTGGAGGTTTTAAGTGGTTGGTTGGTTGGCAGTTGGCAGTTCATTGGTCAGTGTGGGTGTGAGTGGGGCAAGGTGCAGTAGGCCAATTGAGTTAGTGAAGTAGGATCAGCTGAGGCAGGAACAGTTAGCAACAAAGAAGACAAACAAATAACTAATCAACTGTGAACATTTATGAAACCACATCCTTGTGAAACTGCACTAAATAAACATACGCTTCATGTTCAAGTTAACTCTGACTGAACAAATAGGAGCCTGGTTGGTGGCAGCGAGAAATGAAGTAGTGGCACAGGGATCAATAGACGGTGAAACGTCCGGGGACCCTGTGTGATCGCCACACTCCTCACTAAGAAATCAGAAGCAATGCTCAGTAAAGAACAGGCACCACATAACCTCCACATGAAGCTTTGTGCAAGCAAACCAGGACAAACGCTCCATGAACAGGTCGTCTGGAGAAGCCCTTAATATCTACTGGTTTTGCATTTCATATCCATTTGGCTTCCCTCCTTTTTCAGCCGCCATATCTTTCCAGTTTAGAATTACAATGCATGTATCTGATGAAATGGACTGTGATGCACAAAAGCTTCTGCCACAATCCATTTCTGCCACAAGACTCTTTATTGCTTTTGCCTTGTTCTACTCAGCGCTTGGCGTGATATCAGAGTTGGGGCGTTGTGTTCAAGTTCAGGAAATATCCCTGGAAGAAACCTGTGAATGGTACCTCTAAGGGGCAATCAAAGACTCATGACAACCTGGCAACTAGCCGTGGAATGGGCCTGGGGCTCAATAGGCCAAGTCTGGCAGTCTGAGTCTTCTGCTCCACTGAGCCCAGTCTCCTTCGCGAAGAACGTGATGCAACTGCTCTCACTTCTGAAAACTATCTGGGCAGAGCAATTGTGCCTTTTCAATCAAACCTGGCTCTTTCTCATTGCGTATCTAGTTACTTCGCTCTATTTACCACCCATCTGCCAGTAGATGGCAGCATTTTGCTGGTTTTGTTCTACAGGGCAGCTGTATTTACTAATGTCACCTCTCTGTCAAAACTGACATTATCAAAGCCATCACGGTGCTGTAATCCAGCTGAAAAGTTTGGGATGTGGGTGAGTGTGAGAGAGAGTCCGGTCCGTCCTACAATCCTAACCTCTCTCTGAAAAAGGTCTCATCCCCACGCTTGGATTTACAGCTGGCAAAAGAAGAAAACTCTTCCTATGTACATTCTTACTCATTCCTGCTTTCTGCCTCTCTCGTTGCTCCAACCAGAGCCAAGACTCTGACATGGAGGGAGAGGAATGCCAGGAAGGCCAGTGGCAGAAACTGCACAAGTGTCAAGTCCCAAGCACCCAAGCAAACAGTCTTTCAAGCCAGAGACTGGTATCTCTGAAGGCAGCACCCGCTGAATCAGATTCTCCCAAGGGATTGGCACCCTCAGAGCCACAGGGGGTATGGAAAGGCTCAGGAGGTGCCAAGAACCTGATGAAATTGTCTGTTCCTTGTGGATCTGTCCAGGGTACTGAAGGACCAGTTGCTAACTTTGTCTGAATGTTTCTTGGTTTCTGATTGGACATGCGGTCCCCGCCCACTGCTCAACACTGCCCGCCCCTGACCCCAACCAAAGATTTGGAAGGTGATCTTGAGATGAAGAAATCAAGGAGACAACTAAAGGATAAGCTGTTGTGACAACGAATCTCACAGTGAACGGATAGATGCATGCTTGAGTCATGACAAAGAAACTAAGGAAATCATAAGAGGCAAGAAGGCCTCTTGACCAAATGAGAACAAAAAAGGATACAAACTCAAGGAAAACATATATCAGCTGAAAATAAGGCAAGCAAAAAAAAATAATGAGGAGGATATTGATAAAAACACTAAGACCAATATTAAAAAAAAAATACATGAGAAGTAGGAAACAGGTCAAGGAGACCATTGGGACATTAGATAACAAGGGACTGAATAGGTGCAGACCCAGTAGATCCCTGAGATCTTCCCAAGAGGCTTTGATGATTGTGCCACAACTTGTGGAACATCACCTGGTCACCCCGTGAAAGTGAGTGTCCTCCGTAGTTGTGCCTGTCCTCTGAGATACCTTCCATCCTGTGACTCAGGAGCCATCAACTGTTGGGTGCTTCTGGCATTTACTAAAGGCTCGCTTGTTTGCTCCTTGCTTCCCCTGATTTGTAGCACTGATCCTACTGCCTTGAATGGTATATAAGAGATCTGTACTATTTTTGAAACTGAAATGGTTTTGAATGCATTTTTATTTACTTCTTTATAAACCGCTTCAAGATTTATTCGCAATGATAATTGGGCAGTTCAAGACAATTCATGAGACTTGACAGAGTCCGAGACTTAGTTTTAACTGAGTTTACAAAACTACCTTTGGGCTGAGGCTGGGATGCTTCAGTTTGTGGCTGCTGGGCCACAATATTGAACGCTCCTCCTTGCAAAACAATTCCCTGTGCACGGAACACTAACATGTTGGGGAGAAACATAATAAAAAATAAAAAAAATCCTTCCAGTAGCACCTTAGAGACCAACTAAGTTTGTTCTTGGTATGAGCTTTTGTGTGCATGCACACTTCCTCAGATACACTGAAACAGAAGGCTAAGCCAGAACTAGGACACAGTCCAGAAACAGGTTAAATGCTTGTGAGGGAACATTCTCCACAGAGTTCTTGATGGATTAAGCAGATATGGAGTTATTTTAATCAGATACAGGTTTGTTTGTTTGTTTGTTTTAAAGTTAGGTGTATTTTATTCTATTGCTTTTAAGTATTGCTCCCTTTCCCTGGGGTTGGTGTGAATCAGAAATAAATAAATGACGAAGTGTGCATGCACACGAAAGCTCACACCAATAACAAACTTAGTTCTCTAAGCTGCTACTGGAAGGAATTTTTATATTTTTTATTTTGTTTCGACTACGGCAGACCAACATGGCTAACTAAAGGTAAAGGGACCCCTGAACATTAGGTCCAGTCGTGACCAACTCTGGGGATGCGGCGCTCATCTCGCATTATTGGCCGAGGGAGCCGGCGTACAGCTTCCAGGTCATGTGGCCAGCATGACTAAGCCACTTCTGGCGAACCAGAGCAGCGCACGGAAATGCCGTTTACCTTCCTGCTGGAGTGGTACCTATTTATCTACTTGCACTTTGAGTTGCTTTTGAACTGCTAGGTTGGCAGGAGTTGGGACCGAGCTACGGGAGTTCACCCCGTCGCGGGGATTCAAACCGCCAACCTTCCGATCAGCAAGCCCTAGGATCTGTGGTTTAACCCACAGCACCACCCGCATCCCTAAACACGGCTAACTACCTGTAAATAAATAACAGATATTTTGAAGCCCAGAGGATTTTGAATTATAAAACTAAGAACAGTTTAGGGGATGTCACCGGGGAACATTTGATACCCAGACCCCCCAAATATCACAACAAGAGCCCTTCTGCGGCACCGCAGTAACCAGCAGCACCCTTAAGACCCCCCTTACCGGAATCAGACGCAGTTGGGCTCACGAGGCTGAGGAGTTCGCGCTCCTTCTCATAGTCGCTCTTGCAAAGCAGCTGGTCCTCCTTCAGGACAAATTCGTCCCCCTTCTGAAGCTGCTTCTCGCAGACGCAACAGCAGAAGCAGCCCACGTGGTACACACTTTTTTGGGCTCGCATGACGAACTCGCTGGGGGCAATTGCTCCAAAGCAGCTGCTGCACTTCACTGCAAAGAGTCTGCCAGGCAAAAGGCCCAAAGCAGAGTGTTAGGTTTAGGCCTCGATTGGGGTGGTCAGCTCAGCAGTGGGTTTAGGGAACGGACCCCATTACTCCCTTAAAAAGGTAAAGGGACCCCTGACAGTTAAGTCCAGTCACGGATGACTCTGGGGTTGCGGCGCTCATCTCGCTTTATAGGCTGAGGGAACCAGCATTTGTCCGCAGACAGTTTTTCTGGGTCATGTGGCCACCAGGACTAAGGAAACGCCGTTTACCTTCCCGCCGGAGCGGTACCCACTTTTTTGGGTGTGCTTTCAAACTGTTAGGTTGGCAGGAGCTGGGACCAAACAATGGGAGCTCATCCCGTCACGGGGACTGGAACCGTCAACCTTCTGATCGGCAAGCCCAAGAGGCTCAGTGGTTTAGACCACAGCACTTATGTTGCTCCCAAAAGTTTAGGCTATCTTGTGCTGGCAACAGAAGGCAGAAATTGCTTGCTTTTCTTTCTCTGTGTTGACATTGCCCCAAGTTTGTGCTTTATGGCAGTTCTGTCTTTGAGCTGGCAGCAGAGATTCTCTCTGCACTATTCCTACAATAAATAGTTTAGCTTTAATAATGGCTTGTGTGTGTTGTTCTTCATGCCGGGAACAATCACATATGACTGCGCCACCGGACTCTCTGTAGCCGGGGATGTGCACACACGGTTTTGCTCTGGCTTTGGGGCAGTCTCACAAACTGCCCCAGGCGGGGTATTTCCTAACACTAGGGTGCTCTCTGGCTTTCTGAGGAAAATCTCACTCTAGAACACAACTAGTGTTCTAGCCAAACACCCACCAGTCTGTAATGGCTGGATGGGATATCAACCTTTTGAGTTTCTTGGACCTTGTAATAGTCATGGAAACTGCAAGGTGGCAAAGCCCTGAACTAAGATCTGAACTAAGGCGTTAAAATATTTCCTGTACTGTGTGCTCTGCCAAATTGTGGCGGGGGCAGAAGGGGTGGGGAATGACCCAAAGTGTCTCCGCTTTAAATGACACACTGCTTTCTCATAAAAGGCAAGCAGGCCACAGAGAAGAGTGGGGCTCGTCTTACAGAGACAGGGTTGCCATTGCAAACTTTTGATTTCGAAAAATCTGGCAAATGGGCTGCACCTGTGACAGGTTAAGGGTTGAGGCAAAATGGAGAAAGAGGTGTGAGAGTAATCCCTGTAATCTACTGCTGCCAGATCACCATATAGCTCTGCCCTCCCAACACAATAAACACACATACAGTGCATGTATCTGGCAGCTCACGAGAGCCAGTGGGGGGGATCACAAACACACAGACTTCAGTCTCACATGCAGCAATGTGTGAAAGTGTCACAGTGGCTGAGCTCAGAAACCTGAAGGTCTACCCAGAAGCAAAAAGACAGTAAAGACAGGAGTTCATGACTGACTGTTGGACCTGTACTGATAACATTGCAGAAATTATTATGAAGTATAAATAAAGAGCACAATAAACATTCTTAGAATACACTGCTTGCCTTCCAGTTAGATCTTGAATTTATCCAGACCTGGGCACCTAAACAATGGTGGCCATAAATCTCTGTTGACTTAAAACACTTCCCTGAATCCTGGTTGAATCCTGACAAGACAGAAGTACTGTTTTGGGGGGGACAGGAGGCGGGCAGGTGTAGAGGACTCCCTGGTCCTGAATGGGGTAACTACCCCTGAAGGACCAGGTGCGCAGCCTGGGAGTAATTTTGGACTCACAGCTGTATCCAGGGCAGCTGCCTAACAGCTCCATCTGGTACACAGGCTGAGACCCTACCTGCCCGCAGACTGTCTCGCCAGAGGGGTGCATGCTCTGGTTATCTCTCGCTTGGATTACTGCAATGCGCTCTATGTGGGGCTACCTTTGAAGGTGACCCGGAAACTACAACTAATCCAGAATGCGGCAGCTAGACTGGTGACTGGGAGTGGCCGCCAAGACCACATAACACCGGTCTTGAAAGACCTACATTGGCTCCCAGTACGTTTCCGAGCACAATTCAAAGTGTTGGTGCTGACCTTTAAAGCCCTAAACGGCCTCGGTCCTGTATACCTGAAGGAGCGTCTCCACCCCCCATCGTTCTGCCCGGACACTGAGGTCCAGCTCCGAGGGCCTTCTGGCGGTTCCCTCACTGCGAGAAGCCAAGTTACAAGGAACCAGGCAGAGGGCCTTCTTGGTAGTGGCACCCGCCCTGTGGAACGCCCTCCCACCATATGTCAAAGAGAAAAACAACTACCAGACCTTTAGAAGACATCTGAAGGCAGCCCTCTTTAGGGAAGCTTTTAATGTTTAATAGACTATTGTATTTTAATATTCTGTTGGAAGCCGCCCAGAGTGGGTGTGGTATAAATAATAATAAATAATAATAATAATAATAATTATTATTATTATTATTATTATTATTCATCTATTATTTATTGTTCCCAATAATGAAAAATCAAAATACATTACTGATTGAAACAACAGCAACAAGCCAGGCTGATTAAGAAGGGGGCTTCTTGTCCCTGAAAAATGGACCACCAGTAGTTGTTGCTGGAACAAAAGAACAATGAAAATGCAGAGAGACAGTCGCAAGGCGCTGCACCACATCATATCTCAAATTCAGCCCAGGGAGGAAGAAAAGATAATCTTGCAATCCTGGCCAGGGATAGCAGCAGCAGGAGGAGGAGGTACGATCCTGTGGTAGACACTGCACTGAGCCGCCTGGTAACAGGAGACATGAGAATGAGCTTGACCCACTGACGGATGGGAGATTCCTCTGCCGACTTTCCGAAGCACCACTTAACTCTGACAAGCTTGTGGTTTTTGTAAGATGAGCTAACACCACACTGGATATTGTGCTATGCCAGATATTTGGCTCTTGTTCTGCCTAGAAGATGCAGAAAACAAAACCCACCATATGGTGAAGCTAATTGCAAACACTTGCTGCTCTTACGGAGGGTCCTATTTTTCAAAGGTCTGCCGAGATCCAGCAACAACAGCAGTGAGAGCATCCAGCAAACACGCGTGCTCTTTTCATGCAGCCGGGGCCCTGCCACACTGGAGACAAAGATCAGCTCTCGGTTCGTAAGGACAAAATGTATCCCCTCCCTCCCTCCCTGACCCTCTCAAACCGCAGATGGGTGAGGGCTGCCACAGAATCTCCACTAACGGTGTCTTCACAAATTACATGAGGATGAGACGAGAAGTCAACTAGCCTATTCCTCTATGCCGCCCGCCCGCCCCCCCCCCCAGGCCTCGTTTTCATTTCATTATTTCATTACTTGATAGGATAGAGGCCACAGGCTATCACCAAATCTAACACCTGATATAAAACTATCCAGAGCAACTGAAGGTGCGGTTGATGATACATTTGCCTTCTTTAACTGACTTTCCTTGGCACAGAGCGTTAATTGTGAAGCTATCACAGATGGAACGGGGGGAAAAATAATAATAATAATAATAATAATAATAATAATAATAATTTATTATTTGTACCCCTCCCATCTGGCCAGGTCTCCCCAGCCACTCTGGGCGGCTTCCAACAAATATCAAAATACATTAAAATATCACAGATTAAAAACTTCCCTAAACAGGGCTGCCTTCAGGTATTTTCTGAATGTCAGATAGTTGTTTATCGCTTTGAGGGCGTTCCACAGGGCGGGTGCCACTACCAAGAAGGCCCTCTGCCTGGTTCCCTGTAGCTTTGCTTCTCGCAGTGAGGGAACCGCCAGAAGGCCCTCGGCGCTGGATCTCAGTGTCCGGACTGAACGATGGGGGTGGAGACGCTCCTTCAGGTATACTGGACCGAGGCCATTTAGGGCTTTAAAGGTCAGCACCAACACTTTGAATTGTGCTCGGAAACATACTGGGAGCCAATGTAGTTCTCTTAGGACCGGTGTTATGTGGTCCCGGCGGCCACTCCCAGTCACCAGTCTAGCTGCCGCATTCTGGATTAATTGCAGTTTCCGGGTCACCTTCAAAGGTAGCCCCACGTAGAGCGCATTGCAGTAGTCCAAGCGGGAGATAACTAGAGCATGCACCACTCTGGCGAGACAGTCCGCGGGCAGGTAGGGTCTCAGCCTGCGTACCAGATGGAGCTGGTAGACAGCCGCCCTGGACACAGAGTTAACCAGCGCCTCCATGGACAGCTGTGAGTCCAAAATGACTCCCAGGCTGCGCACCTGGTCCTTCAGGGGCACAGTTACCCCGTTCAGGACCAGGGAGTCCCCCACACCCACCCGCCCCCTGTCCCCCAAAAACAGTACTTCTGTCTTGTCAGGATTCAACCTCAATCTGTTAGCCGCAATCCATCCTCCAACCGCCTCCAGGCACTCACAAAATAGATGGGATTTGCAGGGCTGCCCCTCCCAATGAACAACATTTTTCTGACATGACAGAATAGACAAGAACGTGATTGGCAGGGGCTTCTACAGATTGCTGTTTGTTACCATGATAGTTGTATGTGCCGCATTTGAAGAATGACCTTCAAATCCCTCCAGAACAGGCCGTGGAGAGCCAGGGATTCCATGATAAATGCTGGACGGGCGCAACTCAAGAACTCCCTCCGTCTCCTTATCCCACAGCTTTAGCTGCCATAAATGTGCATAATGCGTTTCCCCCCATTTAAAAGGAAATGGAAAAGGTCGGGGGGGGGGGAGGAGAAACAAACTGCTCCCCACAAATCAGGTTGCTTGGAGGGTGGTCACCACTTAGAAAAGCACAGAAACCCCGGGCTGAGAAAGAGGCAGTTGGAGGGTGATCCTATCCTGTGGGCTCTCGGCAGCTTATAGCAATTGCATCAGAATCCATTGCTGTCTCCAAAGGACTCACCATTTATTAAGTTTGAAGGCTTAAGGAAACAAAGACGGGCAAAGAGAAAACAATAAATTCCATCCACACCCTGTTCCTTCCTTGCTGTGCTTATTCTCTCCTAAGTTTCTTTCAAAATACAAAATCTCTTCTACAGTAGTTTCATTTCCCCATCTAATTCTTTTTGACCACAAATGCACAATTAAAAGGAAATGAAATAATACATTAAAACGGGACCGCCTCTCCTGGTATGCCCCACAGAGGACCTTAAGGTCCACGAATAACAATAGCTTAAGGGCCCCGGGCCCCAAAGAAGCCAGATTATCCTCCACAAGGGCCAGGGCCTTTTCAGTGTTGGCTCCGACCTGGTGGAATGCTCTGTCCCATGAGACTAGGGCCCTGCGGGACCTGATCTCCTTCCACAGGGCCTGTAAGACAGAGTTATTCCACCTGGCCTTCAATCTAGCCTGATCCCCTATTCCTTTTCCCCCTTCCCTTTTTTTCTGAAGAAACCCTTCTGGGTCCCCACATTAAAATTCTTCCCTGGTCTCCCTACTGGCCTAGCAAGACTAACTAGTTAGCCCTGGTGATCCCACTGATGTTTGTTTTTATGCTGTTTTTAGCTATTTTAAAGTTGTTTTTAATCATTGTTTTGCATTTGTTGTTAGCCGCCCTCAGCCCGGTTTTTGGACTGGGAAGGGCGGGGTACAAATAAAAATTTATTGTTATTATTATTATTAAAACGATGATAAAACTTTAGTTCGTTTATGCTTCTTTTTCCTTGTCGGAATGAACAACGATGTGAATATACCGTAAACAATGCTGTCAACCTTCCTTTCTGATATTTGGTAAGTCTTGAGGTGAATCTGAGTTTGAGATAATAACAGCTTGCGTTGGTAATACCCTGGTTGGTTTTCTGGGTTGCGGATTGGAAGTACTGCTTTCCAGTTCCACTCCTCCTGGAGGATTGATTGCAGAGGGCGATGATATTAGGCAACTTCGGTTCTGCCCCTTGACATTGACATTATGGGATCCCTCAAGTATCCATTGTGTTCAACTTTCAAATGAAGTCAGAGGATATGGAGATTGGTGTCAACGATACACTGAAGTAATAATGCCCCAGATGAGAGTAAAAAAATACTGAGAAAGAAGGTACCTTTTATCATTTGTGGTGGGAGTGTAGAAGGGTGAAAGGCTTCTGGGACATGATATATGGTGAAATTTAAAAAATGTTGAAATATACATTTGTTAAAAAACCAGAAGCATTTTTACTGGGAATTATAGGTACAGACATTAAAAAGCAAGACTTTAAGCTTTTCCAGTATGCTGTGACTGCGGCGAGAATGTTAATAGCACAAAAATGGAAACAAGAACAAACACCGACAAAGGAAGAATGGATAGTGAAACTAACGGAGTATGCAGAATTGGACAAAATGACGGGAAGAATCTGAGAACAGCGGGACCAGAAGTTCATCAAAGACTGGACTAAATTTGCAGAATATTTAAAGGAAAATTGTATTCAATTGAATACGTTGGTAGGATTGCAAGAGGCTTTGTAGAGTAAGGAAGAAATATCGTTGTTAATACGAATATATAGTGATTCATTTTTAGAAAGTAATAATATAAAACAATGATTGATTTAGGAAATATAGATATAAGGAATACATGTTAGAATATCATGTGGAAGGTTTGACGGAAGTCACGGCCATAAAAAGCCAAAACGGTATAAGATGTGAAGATAAATGTGTGAATTTTATTACTGTTTTTTTTATAAAACTAATAAAAATGATAATGGGGAAAAAGAGAGAGTAAAAAAATACTGAAACTCAATCTTGACAAGGCAGAGGTGCTGTTGGTTGGTGGCTTGTCTGGCCAGAGATGTGATATTCAACCAACTTTCGAAGGGCCTGTACTTTCCTTGAATAATAAGGAGTGCATTCTGGGAGTGCTGTTGGGTTAGAAAACCACTCCCGTTGCACAAATCTGTCAAATCCTCTTTTAAACATTCTAAGTCAGGATCACCACAATGTCTTTTTGGCAATTAATTCTGAAAGTTAATTATGCACCGTGTGAAGAAGCATATTATCTCGCCCATCTGGAATTTACTGCGAATCAACTTCATTTGGTGACTGCGAGTTCCAGTATTAAGGGACTTCATTTTTGCACTTCATGCCTAATGCTGTGACCTTATGAATACTATTTATTATTTTATGTTTCTGTACCCCGCCTTTCCATCAAATGGTGCTCAAGGCAGCTAACAAACACGATAAAACCAAAGGAGGCAAAACTCCACTAGAATCAATTTTAAAAATCAATTGCAACATCTTTTTCAAGTCAGTCTATGGACCAAAGTCCTGTCTAAATAAAAGCATGTTTATTCTGCCAACAGAAGGTCACCAAAGAGGTGGCCAGCCTTCCTTGCAAAACTGGCAGGGGAGGCAACGCTCCTCTTGAGGTGCATATGAGGATCACACCAGGGTTGGAGAGGGGGAGGGTAAGGAAGGACAGATCACCTTATCAAGCCCCCCCCCCCACACATACATTCACTAGACTGTGTGCAGAGACCCTGCAAGGATACAAACTGTGTTTAGGCTCTGTACGCATGGTTGAGAACTCACTGAATGCTTTTTGCTTTTTGCATTTACAGAGGTCTTGGCCGTGAGTACAGAGTTTATATATGTCCCACTTGTACGCGCTGTGATTTTGTGCAGACAGTACGTCAGAGGTGGCAATGCCTGCCATCACAATCCTGCTCCCTCCTGCTCGCTTGCATGTATTCACACCAGTGCTATTTTTCTATTTAAAAAAAGAGGTGCGGAACTCACCATGAACACCTCCCTTGTTCTCTTATAATGGCAATGGTGCCCACCTGAGAGGTGCCGGAACTGGGTTCTGGCTGGAAAAAAGCCCTGGTTCACAACTACACATTTGAAAAAGCCGTTCTACTTTAAGAAAAAGCCGTTCTACTGTCTATCTTGCACCCAAGATAGACAGAGAGGCTCTGCCATTGCTGGTGAGGTATCCTTGTATTGTATTGTTTTGTTTTGTTTTGTGTGGTGTTTTTTACAGAATGAAAGTACAGCAAAATTAAAAGGTCCCTTTTTAATTAAAAGGTCCAACCATGATCATGAGGCAAATACAGTGGTATCTCGGGTTACAGACGCTTCAGGTTACAGACGCTTCAGGTCACAGACTCCGCTAACGCAGAAATATTACCTCGGGTTAAGAACTTTACCTCAGGATGAGAACAGAAATTGCGCGACGGCGGCAGCGGGAGGCCCCATTAGCTAAAGTGGTACCTCAGGTTAAGAACAGTTTCAGGTTAAGAACGGACCTCCAGAACAAATTAAGTTCTTAACCTGAGGTACCACTGTAGTCTCAATCTTGAACCATCCTTCAATGGAACATTCCGAGATTTAGATTTCTGAGGCTTAGTCAATCCTTTAAATCTTTGTAGTGTTCTCTTTCTGTAAATAAAAATATCGCCATTGTCAAGTAAACAGATTGAAGAGGGACAATTTCTGAGTTTGTTAGAACAACCCTTATCTCTCTCTGCCTCTCCCACCTCCCCACCTCCCCCCCCCCCGTGGTGGACAAACGTCCATTTTACTGCCTGGCAACGGGGTAGGGGCTAAGCCTGCAAAAATATGAGTGTTTTTTTGGCTGGAGTACCGGAGGGCCTGCAGCCCTACCGAGAGAGAAAAATTAAACACCCCATGCCATGGCTCCAGAAAGGGGAAGAATTAGGTTTCATACCGTGAAGGCTGGACCATGGCATTCTTTAGCTAATGCTTAACAAACCCCTCAACAAAAGGAGCCAACTTAGCTGCATGTTTGTAAAATGTATTCTCAGCAGAATCAGGTTTATTGGAGAATTTTGTGGTCCCCCACCCCTTTCTCTGCATCCCTTCCTTGACTAAATCCATGCCCATTCATGCCAACAGTGCAACATTTCATGCTCTGAGAGGTTTAGCTACCAGGGCAAAAATTAGGTATATTGGAAAATCTCCATTAATTTCAGCTATAGCACAAATGCCCTAGCACATGGATGCACTGCAAAGAAGACAAGAAATAACGCCCGTATAAAAACTAAGGCCTTCGTACCACTTTATGTTTCCCTGCTTGTTGCTTTGCCGACAAATTTCCGTATAGTTAAAGCTATGGTTTTCCCAGTAGTGATGTATGGAAGTAAGAGCTGGACCATAAAGAAGGCTGATCGCTGGAGAATTGATGCTTTTGATTTATGGTGCTGGAGGAGACTCTTGAGAGTCCCATGGACTGCAAGAAGATCAAACCTCTCCATTCTGAAGGAAATCAGCCCGGAGTGCTCACTGGAAGGACAGATCCTGAAGCTGAGGCTCCAATACTTTGGCCACCTCATGAGAAGAGAAGACTCTCTAGAAAAGACCCTGATGTTGTGAAAGATTGAGGGCACAAGGAGAAGGGGACGACAGAGGATGAGATGGTTGGACAGTGTTCTCGAAGCTACCAACATGAGTCTGACCAAACTGCGGGAAGCAGTGGAAGACAGGAGTGCCTGGCATGCTCTGGTCCATGGGGTCACGAAGAGTCGGACACGACTAAACAACAACAACAACTTGTTGCTTGAAATAATGCTTGAAGAAATATTAGAAAACAAATAGCACTATTGCCGCTATTAGGCCATGTTACACTGGGAAGAAGGGATGCGGGTGGTGCTCCTGCCAACCTAGCAGTTCGAAAGCACGTCAGAGTGCAAGTAGATAAATAGGTACCGCTCTGGCAGGAAGGTAAACGGCGTTTCCGTGTGCTGCTCTAGTTCGCCAGAAGCGACTTAGTCATGCTGGCCACATGACCCGGAAGCGAGATGAGCGCGCAACCCCAGAGTCGGTCACGACTGGACCTAATGGTCAGGGGTCCCTTTACCTTTACCTTTAAGGTGCTATTGGACAATTTTTTATTTATTTATTTCAAGCGCTAAAGCTGTTCTCATTTAGTTCAGACTGAAGTCCTGGCCTTCCCCTAAATCAGGGGTCAGCAACCTTTTTCAGCCATGGGCCGGTGCACTGTCCCTCAGACCATGTGGTGGGCAGGACTATATTTGGGGGGGGGGGGAATGAATGAATTCCTATGCCCCACAAATAACCCAGAGATGCATTTTAAACAAAAGGACACATTCTATTCATGTAAAAACACACTGATTCCTGGACCGTCCGCGGGCCGGATTGAGAAGGCGATTGAGCCGCATCCGGCCCCCGGGTCTTAGGTTGCCTGCCCCTGCCCTAAATAGTATTCAAGCTTCCCCCCCCCACCCCCACCATCCCTCCTACAGTAAGCAAGAGGTAAATTTCTTTTCTTTTTCTTTCTTTTAACAACAATTACAGACACCGACAAACAAACAACCAAACACACAAGAAAAACAAACAGATGATCCTTACTACATCCAAAAAAATTTAAATATAAATTTAAACAAATAATACTCGTTTCTAATCAAACTCAAAATTCCTTTGGCTATTCTATTCATAACAGAAAGAAAGCTAGGTTATAAATTAGTAATAGACTTTCCTAAATCCTCTCGCCATTAAACCAAGATGAATAAACTAAAAAATAACAGAAAAAAAGAGCACACGACATTAACATCTTCTTCTATAAAGTTATTCACCAATCATATAATTCCATGAATTGCTTTATTACAATATCTTTTCAAAATTAGACAAGAATTATTCTAACGCAAGAACTGTGTTGGTTTTGCATCGCTTCTTTAGATAGTACAGGAAACGATTCCATTCCTCAATAAATCTATTCCTTGGGTTATCTTTTAGGAGGTAAGTTTCATGCCCCCTTAATTTAATGGGGGGGGAACCTGTCGCCAAGAAAACAAAGATAACTGGAAAATATAACATCGCTAGTCAAATTTATTATCAGAAAACAGGGAAGGAGCTAGCGATCAGAATTAATTACTCCCAGGCAACTTGTAGCATAGCACAGCATAAACATTCACCTCCAGGCTGGCATTGGGGGGGGGGGGTCCAAGAACCTACAAAGGGGGTCCAACAGACATTGCTAATTATTAAGTCCTAGTTTAAACGTATCCCCAGAAGCTTTTGAATCCCCTTCTCAGAGCTTCTGCTTCTGTTGAGATTTTCGATTAGAAAGAAGATATAATCCAAGTGGCCCATTTAGGAGGCTGAGTGTCCATTCGGATCATAGAATCGCAGAACTGTAGACTTTGAGGAGACCCTGAGAGTCCTTTGGTCCAACCCCCTGCGATGCAGGAATCTCAGCTAAAGCATCCATGACAGATGGTCACCCAACCTCTGCTTAAAAACCTCCAAGGAAGGAGATCCCTCCAAAGGGGGGGGGACATAAGAATTACACACAGAACTTTGTTTAGAGCAGCCTTGACATTACAGCCTTTAACAGATTACTAATAATTGGAAGAAATAACCTTTGTGAGGAATTTGAGTGAAAGTGTTCTGATAGCTATTTTTTTATTATAGCTATTATAGCAAAACCTCATCAAAATCACTGTTGTGTAGTACATGGTTTGAGTCGGTAGACCTGGATCTAGTGGAAAATCTGGGTGATTTGCAGTAGTTCAACCAGGATTTCTGATAATAGTAGCAGCAGCAAAATAGCTACCTCCCGACTAAATTATAGTGCTAAAATGAAGAAAGCTTGGGATAACCATGAGTAGATTCACGTACGGAAGGGCTGGTACACAAAGTAAATTGCTGGGCTCAGAATTCTTGAGAGATATGCTTTGGTAGATGTGTGTTTTTATTTTTAAATTTCTATTTCTGTATCAAAATATGCACATTTGATAAGGGAGGAACACTCATTTACCAGCTAAACAAGACAAATTTAATAAAAACATTAACAGCCGGATGGCACGCAGAAATATAAAAGGTAGTGCGAGGTTGGGAAAAGGGTACGCAGCTGTGGGGGGTTACACATGCCAAAATTTCCTCTTTTACATAGCTATTAAATGAACAGGAGCTCAGCCTTCCGTAAGATCTAAAGGAGGTGCGGGGGGGGGGGAGTGGACATGTGATTAAAAAATAAATAAGAGTGAGCCCATGCTCAGTATGGGGTTGCAGATGAGTCCGACATCTGAAAGGGTTGAAAATTTATTCAAATCACAGTATAATCATGAGTCAAATCATTATTATTATTTAGATATTAAATATGGTGTAGGAAGAAAGGTCACTGATGCCCAATGGTGGTCACAGTCCCTCATGACCCTATAAAACAATTTAAGTTTTCAGTGTGAGTTTGTTACATGGAGATGTTGCTCAAACGCAGGGTTTGCCCTGAAAATAAACTGGGCATTTTCAAGGGTTTGTGTCAATCGCTCAGGAAGCCTTGCAGCCAAGGCGTTCGAAAACCAAGGTACAACTATACAATCAAGCAGCGTATAAATTGTATGAAATAAATAAGAGCAGCCCTTACTTATCATAGAATCATAAAATTGAAGAGTTGGAAGGAACCCCAAGGGTAATCTAGTCCAACCCCCTGCAATGCAGGAATCTTGCCCACAGCCGTCCCTAGGTGGGCTCAAACCACCAGCCTTCTGGCTAGCAGACAAATGCAATGAGCAAAATGAAATATTGTGCTTTTAGGCATGGTGAAACCACCCATTTCAATGTGGCACTTTTAAAAAGAAAGTTTGAAACAATGTAACAGTGAAAACAACATGAAACATTTTTGAACACGTTTAAAAATGTTTGTGAAAGATTGATATTCAGCTCTGTATGGAAATTCTGATACAGGGGTTTTGCAAAGGACCTTTGCATTATAATTTTTTGAAAGTCCAGATGGTTATACTGCGATTCTTATCTCCGAGGTAAAGGTAGGTAAAGGTAAAGGGACCAGGGGCGTACCCAGGATCAAAACTGGGGGGGGGGGCAAGCCATGGTCGTTCAGGTTTGCTTTGAATGGACACTGATCATTTTTGCTTCTAGGGGGGGCAGCTGCCTTCTAGGGGGGGCAACTGCCCCCCATGCCCCCCCTGGGTATGCCCATGAAAGGGACCCCTGACCGTTAGGTCCAGTCGTGTCCAACTCTGGGGTTGCAGCGCTCATCTCGCTCTATAGGCCGAGGGAGCTGGCGTACAGCTTCCGGGTCATGTGGCCAGCATGACTAAGCCGCTTCTAGCGAACCAGAGCAGCACACGGAAATGCCGTTTACCTTCCCACCAGAGCGATACCTATTTATCTACTTGTGCTGCTGTGCTTTCGAACTGCTAGGTTGGCAGGAGCTGGGACCGAGCAACGGGAGCTCACCCCGTCGTGGGATTCGAACCGCCGACCTTCTGATCGGCAAGCCCTAGGCTCTGTGGTTTAACCCACAGCACCACCCACGTCTGAGGTAACCCTCCACAAATGTGGACATCTTGAAAGAATAGCTTCACCGGGTTCAAACATACCTCCAGCATGCAGTCAGCGGAAATGGGCACACTTGCGTTGTTTGGGCTGCCACAAATCACTGAGGTTGTGCTCGAGTGAGGAGTGAAGGGAATCCAGGGTGTGGAAATAGGGACTACCCACTAGAATCACCACTGCACATGGGAAAAAAATGCTCTAATGAGCTGCCACACCAGTGGTGACTGCAGGTGTATAATTGACTGTTTTTACTTAGCAGCTTTTCTGTGGTAAGAGGAAATCTGAATTAAGTGTTGTTGTTTAATTATTAAAGATTTTCATGAATTACAAAAGAGCGTGCAATGTCTCTTTTTGTTGTTGTTCAGATTATAAAGAATTTTGGTTACGTTCGGCGTAAGACAACGCGGTTGAGTTAAATGCTTTTAAAAAGCAGCCTGACATTTTGGTGGCAATGATGTCGTGTAGGCAGCGCATGAGAGGCACTGATTCCACAAGGAAACTCCATCTGGAAGCCCCCACAGAGGTGGCAGATGGCTGTATCATTTTTTGATTAAGCAACGCAAACTGCATTATTTGCTGCAGATATTGTTCGAGGGATTAGGCTGAGATAACTTGAGCGAGTGGCTAGCAGGAAACAGATATATTGGAGCGGATCAGTCCTCCAACTGTGGTCTAAACGGTTCTTTGTCTCCTCAGCTGCAGTCAATGACTTCCATTTCACTTACTTATGACAAGAAGCCAGTTGGGGAGGACTGGGAGAAGACATAGCACTTTACGGATGCTCAGTCTGTGTACAGGTGTGCCAATAAAGAAGCTGTCAGGTGCATTGGAGGTGCAGGTTCCTTGTCAATCCTAGTCTTCCCATCACTGATAATTCTAAGTAGCTCAAAGGCAATATCCTTTTAGGACAAGGTACGGTTTGTTATATTTCCGTAGGAATTAGCTGCCATAAAAATCAGTGGGCAATATAACATTGAATCAGAGTAAACTATAGTCGATGAACAAAGCGGCTGACAAACAGAGTTGGGGGGGATTGTAAAATGGAGTTATCCATTTCCAGTTAGACACTGACTTCATGATCTAATCTTTCATCTTTTCATTTATCAGCTCATTCCCCTGTGGCAGGTGGGAAATTATTTTTGTTGATCCTCCTCCTCCTTTTTTTTTTTAAAAAAAGCTCTATAGCTGAAACGTGCAATCCACTGGTTTTCAAAAATTTAATTTATAAAATGAAAAACAGCTGTTGTGGTATCAGTTACAAGCCAGATGAGAATCTCCCAAACCCCAACTGGACAGTGGATCTAAGTGTCTCAAAAGGGGCATTCTTCATTTATACAACCGTGTGCTCCCTCAACTATATGCATGCCCTTTCGCTATCCTGCTCAGGATTTGCCGAAGAAATGTATCTTGAACGAGCAGGAAATGCTCAGCCAAAAGGAAACGGGCTTTGTATTTTTACTCAGGAGTAAGCCCCACTGAACTGAGTGAGCATGTTTAGTTATGGAGCGAAAAGATTTCCACATAATATTACCATTGTTGTCTACCTATGTTGTTGTTGTTTAGTCGTTTAGTCGTATCCGACTCTTCGTGACCCCATGGACCAGAGCACGCCAGGCACGCCTATCCTTCACTGCCTCCCACAGTTTGGTCAGACTCATGTTGGTAGCTTCGAGAACACTGTCCTACCATCTCGTCCTCTGTCATCCCCTTCTCCTTGCACCCTCCAAGCAATTGTTTTCATTAGCTTGTTGTTGTTGTTCAGTCATTCACTCGTGTCCGACTCTTCGTGACCCCATGGACCAGAGCACGCCAGGCACGCCTATCCTTCACTGCCTCTCGCAGTTTGGCCAAACTCATGTTAGTAGCTTTGAGAACACTGTCCAACCATCTCGTCCTCTGTCATCCCCTTCTCCTTGCGCCCTCCATCTTTCCCAACATCAGGGTCTTTTCCAGGGAGGCTTCTCTTCTCATGAGGTGGCCAAAGTCTTGGAGCCTCAGCTTCAGGATCTGTCCTTCCAGTGAGCACTTGTGACTGATTTCCTTCAGAATTTGGGGGATTTGAAAATTGAAAATTTGGGGTCTGTGATTGTGTGTACAGCCCTATTTTATAGCTGTTCAAAGCCAGAGCACAGCAACTTGCACTAGTGATGAGCAGCATGAGTTTGTCTATGCCACCAGGATGAAGAAACTGGTCCATTTATTGTTGCGTGAGATGCAGAGGCTGCTCATACAAGCAACTCAGAGAGAGGATATTACCTTTAAACCTATTCGTTTTATTGCTTCTGCTCTGCAAATATTTGCTCGGCAAAGGAAAGGTTTCTTTCCATGGTATCTGTGTCAAAACAGGCCCCGTTAATTTCTGATCCTCTTAAATCTTACTTTCCCATAATTTCAACTTACAAGGCAAATATTGATCATACCAATTAACTGCTAGCTAAATAATGTAAAGTTGCTTAACGTTTTCCATTCTGCATGGATGGCAACATGAACGTTGAGCAAGACACCAAAAACTAGCCTCACAAGCACATCTGGTGCAATGAAGGGCTGCCTTGTTCACTGTCTTGTCCAGTATACCTGAAGGAGCGTCTCCACCCCCATCGATCTACCCGGACACTGAGGTCCAGCGCCAAGGGCCTCCTGGCGGTTCCCTCACTGCGAGAAGCCAAGTTACAGGGAACCAGGCAGAGGGCCTTCTCAGTAGTGGCACCCGCCCTGTGGAACGCCCTCCCTTCAGATGTCAAAGAGAACAACAACTACCAGACTTTTAGAAGACATCTGAAGGCAGCCCTCTTTAGGGAAGCTTTTAAAAGCTTTTAAAACGGCCTCGGTCCTCTATACCTGAAGGAGCGTCTCCACCCCCATCGTTCAGCCCGGACACTGAGATCCAGCGCCGAGGGCCTCCTGGCAGTTCCCTCACTACGAGAAACCAAGTTACAGGAAACCAGGCAGAGGGCCTTCTCGGTAGTGGCACCCGCCCTGTGGAACGCCCTCCCACCAGATGTCAAAGAGAACAACAACTACCAGACCTTTAGAAGATGTCTGAAGGCAGCCCTGTTTAGGGAAGCTTTTAATGTTTGATTGATTATTGTATCTTAGTGTTTTGTTGGAAGCCGCCCAGAGTGGCTGGGGAAACCCAGCCAGATGGGCGGGGTATAAATGATAAATTATTATTATTATTATTATTATTATTATTATTATTCAGGTAAAGATGCCCTTAGAAGATGCCAAGCATCCATTTCCTGCCCAACACCAGGAAGAGTTTATCTTGCAATCTCTGAAAAAGCCAAATGTTTTCTTCCACTCCAGTAACTGCATGCAGGGAAAAGCTGGGCCTACTATACTTCTGTTGAGCACAGCTTCTCAAAGAGCAGGAGCAACTTCTGCATTCTCAAAAGCCGCAATATTTTCTAGGTAGGAAACCCCGACCTGTGAGGCTCACAGATCAACCACCACATGCAAGGTCAAGACTCTGTTATGAAACAGATGCCATCTAGCAGTGTTTCATGGTTGTGAACCACACAAGTGCAGGCATGTTATGTACAAACTAGTTGAAGTTAGCCCGTTACATAACGGGCGCTAGAGGAGGAGGCAGAACAGCGGCCGCTGGGGGGTGGAGAGGGGCTCCCTCCCCCTTCTTCTTTTTCCCCGGCGGCGGCTGCAGCGGCGGTGGTAGCGGCGGCGAGCCGCAGGGATTGGGCTCTGCCTCTGCGTCCGTGTGAGGCAGCAGCGCTGGCGCAACTGAGAATGCGCGTGCGCCGCCGCTGCCTCGTGGACACTCCCCCCTCTCCGCCCGCTCCAATCCCTGCGTCCGTGTGGGTCCCGGACATGCGCAGTAGCGCACTTCCGTGACACACAGAATGGACGCAGGGACACAGCAAGTTTATTATATAGGATAACCTCCTTCCCTGGCTTTGAACTTGAAGTCAGTGGTTTGAGTCCTACCCAAATCCTCCTTGAATTGTTTCCAGGACCTTGAACATTTTGGTTGCCCTCCTCTGCACATGTTCCAGCAGATCAACATCCTTCTTGAATTGTGGTACCCAGAACTGGACACAGTATTCCAGGTGGGGTCTGATCAAGGCAGAATTGAGTGGCACTATTACTTCCCTTGAACTGGACACCATACTTCTGTAGATAGGGACATGGGTGGCGCTGTGGTCTAAAACCACTGCGCCTCTTGGGCTTGCTGATCAGAAGGTCGGCAGTTCGAATCCGCGTGATGGGGTGAGCTCCTGTTGCTCTGTCCCAGCTCCTGCCCACCTAGCAGTTTGAAATCACACCAGTGCAAGTAGATAAATCGGTACCACTGTGGCGGGAAGGTAAACGGTGTTTCCATGTGCTCTGGTTTCCGTCACGGTGTTCCGTTGCGCCAGAAGCGGTTTAGTCCTGCTAGCCAAATGACCCAGAAAACTGTCTGCAGACAAACGCCAGCTCCCTCGGCCGGAAAACGAGATGAGCGCTGCAACCCCATAGTTGCCTTTGACTGGACTTAACCGTCCAGGGGTCCTTTAGCTTTACCTTTTACTTCTGTTGATGCAGCCTAGAATAGCATTAGCCTTTTTTTGATGCTGCATCACACTATTGACTCATGTGAAGTTTGTGGTCCACCAAGACCCCTAGATCCTTTTTACATGTACTGCTGGTAAGCTGGGTGTTCCCCATCTTATTTTTGTGCTGCTCGTTATTCCTGCCTAAGTGTATAACCTTGCTTATAATCTCATCCACACTTACATTTTGCTCTGTGCTTTCTAGACACAGGTACACACTTTAAACCGCTGTGTCCGAACACTTTTGGGGTTTTTGTTTTGTTTTATTTTATTTTTTTTATTTTTTTTTATTTTTTTTATTTTATTTTATTATTTTATTTTATTTTATTTTATTTTATTTTATTTTATTTTATTTCTGCCACAAAGTTTCCCCCTGCTCTTTCATGCCAAATTGGAACAAACAGCAATTTGTGTTTTTCTCATATTTGCTCCAATTTGCCATTAGCTCTAGTTGAGTTGTAAAGAGTGGGCTTTCATAGGGAAAGCATTGCGGGGTGGTGGGGGGGGGAGAGAGAGAGGTGCTTGGACATGGCCCTATAAAGCATGGACCTGGGCATAGAAGCACACCACGAATGGAAGCCTGGATGGACCGTATAAGGCAACTTTGTGTGCTCACTGTTGGGTGTAAGCAACCTTGCATATTTCCATTTTGTAGAGGGCAGGGTTGAGACCAACAGATAACCCCCAAGCTTGCTCTCCCTCTCTCCCTCTTGCATGAGGCAGTTATGAAACCAGCTTCTACCATGTAAGGTTAGAATCCAAAGCCATCCTTATAAATATTAAGAAACTGCAAGTATAGAATCTTTTTTTTAAATGACCTATATGTGTTTTATTTACCTTGTCAAGCAAGAAGTGGTGGGTCTGTCCCAGGTTCCAAGCTTTTTAATGCCGCTATTTCAACTATAAAACCAACCGGTTTTATTTCTAAAAACACAAGAATCACAAAGGAAAGAGCCAAGATAGAACGAGGCGTGCATTTGGGATTTTGCATTTGGAAGTCAAACCTACTTGTTGCTACTGTTCTGCTCAAATAGAACTATGAAATGGTGCTCCTTCCACAATAAATAATAATAATAATAATAATAATAATAATAATAATAATAATAATTTATTATTTGTACCCCGCCCATCTGGCTGAGTTTCCCCAACCACTCTGGGCCGCTCCCAATCAAATGTTAAAACAATACAGCATTAAAGGGGTGCTTTGAGACATAAAATATGCCAGGTTTGAAATTATCTAGGTGGAATTTAGAAGGGAAAAGAATGAAACAAAGAATAGGAATACACTGCTAAATATGTACAACTAGTGTCAAAACTCACAGCATAATTCAAAGGTGTCTTTGGGTGGTTTTTTTTTTTTAAAAAAAACAAATCACTAAATTTATCCCCAGAAGCAGAGGAGCTGAAAAGCAAAATGTTAAACACTATTATACCTAAACAAAATAAAAAAATTCCTTCCAGTAGCACCTTAGAGACCAACTAAGTTTGTTCTTGGTATCTGAAGAAGTGTGCATGCACATAAAAGCTCATACCAAGAACAAACTTAGTTGGTCTCTAAGGTGCTACTGGAAGGAATTTTTTTATTTTGTTTTGACTATGACAGACCAACAGGGCTATCTACCTGTAACTGGAACTACGGTATTATACCTGTTACAAGATCACTACAGAGTATTTCTCCCTCTGCCAGACTCAGTCAGCAAAATGATAACTCAATGATGTCGACTCCCAGTGAAAAGTAGGTAGTCTGCCCACCCACAATGCCAGTGAACAGCCAGCTTGGGCAGATATCCTATGTGGGTTGACCTTGCAAGAACAACAGCTGATTACAAGAGTGTAAGACAGTGCAAGACAGTGGCTTCATTCAGACAACACATTTCCAGCCTTCCAATCCAAACCATGGTTTGCAGGATCAGAAACAAGATCTGAGTTTTCCTAGCCCCTTCACCCTTGCCTCTTCCCTTGAGCCCTCACATATTTATCCACTTATTATTTTATTTATTTGCAGTGTTTATAGCCCACTCTTCATGGAATGTTTTCAGTCTCGGAATGCAGAACAAAGTAATAAAAATAAAGACAGAAAGACAAGACTGTATACAAAACTTACAAAATCATGTAAACAGGTCTAATAAACATCTTAACAATGCTATCATAAGGTAAACAAGCAACGAAAATAATATTTTCAATTTCACCAGCTTATCTTAATCAGTTTTATTTTAGCTTCATGGAACACTTCCCGTTTGCTCAAACCACAGTTTACTCTTACATCTGAGCTTGCAAACTGCAGTTTGAGCAAGTTGTCCAAACTGAGATTTGCAATCCTGGTTCAGAGGATTTGCTTGGACATAATAGCAAACTTTGGTATGATCACATTGGGAAGAATTTCTGTAAGCAACGCAAGTGGGGGAAGCAGGAAAGGGATACGGAAGGAGGGAAGAAACAAACAAACACGGGGCTCATTCCTGATCCTGGTTTGGGGGTTCAAAAATATGAAACCTAAATGCAACCAGTAGATGGCCTAGTCTCCACGTATGCCTGTCTCATGGGGTGTAGGTCTGCAATGCATCTCGAAGCGCATTGCAATATGCAATATCAAAGCATAGCACACCCATAATAAATCGGGTCCTCCCCATAGCTGTCAACCCTCCCTTTTTTTGCAGGAAACTTCCTTATTCCAATGCCGTTTCCCGCTGCTATCCCGGATTGTTGATATCCCTTAAATTTCCCAGATTTCAAAGAAAGCAGCTCCTCTCCCTCCCTGCCGGCCAGGGAGGCTCCCCAGCTGTGTTGCTCGGCTGCCAATAAGGAGTCTGAGATCGACTGGGGGCGGAGCTTGCATGCCTTGTGCAGCCATTCCCTCACGCCCAACCAGATAGCCAGCCTGCCTGCTGTCTACGCGCTTGCTCTTTCGCTCACCCGTTCACGCACAGCCTCTGGAGCGCAGGGTGGCGAGGCTACTTGGTGCCATTGCACCGCCCTCGTGGCAACCCTTATTTTCAAATCTGAAAGTTTGGGGGAAAAATCCCTTATTTTCAAATCCGAAAGTTGACAGCTATGCCTCTTTGGGGCCTTTCGCATCGGAACACCCACCCACCGCTCCCTATATTTAGGGCTTTGAGTTGACCTTGCTATGCCGTCGTGTGTCGCCTGTCGTTGGGACAGGGGCACGGCAGGAATTTTCCCCATTTGGCTGATTGGCTGTTGCCACTTGGGTTTCGCCTGCCGCGTAGCAATTAGTCACAACTTGTAAGTTGCGGATAGGCTCTGGTTCAGGTGATAGGCGTGGCACAGTGTGTGGCCACACCTAAGAAAATGCAGGATATTCCAGTACAAGAATCCAGGGACTCATTGGTTTGTTGTTCCCGAAAGGGTACGGCCGATGGCCAAATCCCGGGGATATCAGGATGGCTGGAAGGTAACCCTACCAGCAGCTGTCCCTGGTGTTCATCCTTGTCTGTCCTACGAAGGTGGCTCTGGGACAGCGCTGCCTGCAAGGGTGCAGGGAGATAGTCGAACCAGAACCTATGCAACCACTCACTTGGTTGTAATCAATAAAGTTGTGGCCTAAATTCTGCCAAAAACCAAACCAAATATCTGTCTCTTGTGTGAGCTTATTTCACGCAAATGAGTGATGTTTCAGTAGTCTGAAACAAACCAGAATGTGATTCTATTTGTTGTATTATTTTTTCCAAAGTTTAGCTAGATTCTGTATTACCGGTAATCCTAAAGTGATTTAAAAAAAAATAAAAAGGGAAGAAATAGGGATACCAAGGATACTTTAGGCTGCTCTTGGCCCTCTCTGGCAATCTCCTTTTAATCTGTAACTTGATTAGGTAAGGTTGTTATATTATACATGACATTAACTGATGCTCCCCAATATCCTGTACGCTATTCCCAAATCCGGCTTGGAACTGTAAATTCTCTTTAACTATTGAGCGGCCCGGCCAAATGTAGCACTTCCTCAGATTTCTAGGAGCAGCAGAGCCATTTGGAAATGATTAGTGCTACACTATAACTAAAGACTGATGGGAAAATATTAATCTGGATAATGACGAGTGATCACAAGACGCAACACATGCCCACACAGCCCTTGCTTTCGCAACTGTTCTGTTTGCATTTTCCCTATTGTATTCAGCAATGGCAGGCATATGGGGAATCTGGCTAAGTTTTGGGATTTATAATACTGTATCCATTCAGTAGTTCTTTCTGACCATGTGCAGTTGCAGGGTTTTTCCTGGGTGTTTATTGTTGTCTGACTCAAATAGTTGCTCAGCAGGATGAAGACAAAACAAGAAACTGGAGAGAAAAGGATAGAAAAGAAATAAAAATTAAGTTATGAGAAAGAGGGGAATGACCGTTCCCCACATCAAATGGGGTGCGCATTTTGCGTGGTCGCGAGTAGCCCCCTGGGATCACGTTGCAGCCCCTGGCAGTTGGGTCTGGCACCACCTTCCCAGGTTGGATACCTGTGGTCTCCACCTACTCCAGCAGCCGCCCAATCCCGGCTGGGGAGGTGTTGCCGGGGGGATTGGCCAGGTAGAAGGAGGGAACATACAGTACTGTACACACAATAGAAGTTCAGTCATACCTGGGAAGCAGCCGTTGGATTCAGAGCTTCCTCACCCTCCACTCCCTCAATTAATGCTTGCTATGCAGATTGATCTTTTATTTTCCACAGCCACACAGGCACGCAGACGCTGCTATGACAAGGTCGCTGTTAAAGGGCCGGAAAGGACTTCCCCTGCATTGGCATGTTTCGCCTTTCCCGTAGCAATTCGTCACAACTTTGGCGGTTGCAGGCCTTGGGCGGAATCCTTTAGTCATCTACCTAAAATGGAAGGGGGCGTGGGGTGGTGACTCCCGTCCCCATTGTAGCGGCGATACCAGGGTTCCCGTTAAAGGGGTCTTAGGGGGAGGCATTGACCATACGCCCAGAGGTCGTCATTGCCCTCCCCCTCCAGCGGCGGCGAACAGGGGGGCGGGCTATATGCTTGAACATATGTTCTCCAGAGCTAGCCCACTCCTCACACATGCTGGATAACCCAGAAAATTACCCAGAACCCCGGCTGGGGGGCTGGGAAGGATAAACGCCCAATGCCTGAGCCAAAGTCTCCCTACATCTGAATATTAATAAAGTTGTGGCCAATTTAATCCCATAGAACGTTGTCACGTGTCGTTATTTCCCTCAGGAGCTGCCCGGGGTTCGGGGGGACTCCACCTGACCACGCAAACAAGAAAGTGGTGTTATCCAGCTTGTGGAAGTGGGTTAAAAAAAAAAATCAAGGTCAAAATCAGAGTCAAGATACAGAACTTTGTAAGACCAAGCTCTTTTGTGTTGTAAACCAGCCATTTTTAAATGTTTTACCTTGAGGAAGAAGCTTCCAAGTTAACCCAATCCAAGGGTAGGTAACCTAAGGTCTGTGGGCCGGATGCGGCCCAATCGCCTTCTCAATCCGGCCTGCGGACGGTCTGGGAATCAGCATGTTTTTGCATGAGTAGAATGTGTCCTTTTATTTAAAATGCATCTCTGGGTTATTTGTGGGGCATAGGAATGCGTTCATTTCCCCCCCCCCCAAAAAAAATATAGTCTGGCCCACCACATGGTCTGAGGGACGGTGGACCGGCCCACAGCTGAAAAAGGTTGCTGACTTAAGGAAATGCTCACTTGGCTAGTGCTGAAACCCGGTCAAGTTTTGTGGAGTTTGGGTTGCTGCCCTCTCGCTGCACAGTTTCTGTGGGATGGTGGACCGGCCCATGACTGAAAAAGGTTGCTGACCCCTGACCCAATGGGTGAAATATCTCTGTAACAAACCAGGCAAATTAGCACATGCATCACCAGTGGTCAGGAGAGTGTGGCAGATGGGGGCAGAGAAGCAGAGTGGCAGATAGTGATGCCAACTCGGAGCTCCCTGATTTTGCCACCACCTTACCCTGCCCCATCAAATGCCCTGAGCCAAGAGTATGCCATAGAACACACCCAACACTCTCCTACAGTTCCTCGGAAAGTTCTGCCTACCATTTGTGAACTTCCCGTTGAAGGACCACCCGATAAGCTTACAAGTTTTTTTGGAACACGGTTGAAAATCGTTGTGGTAGAATGTATGAACTGGCCGGTACATATTTTTTCTTGGAAACTAAACTTCTTGGTCTTCTTTGGAGATACACTTGACAATGTGAAAGAAGCATCTTCCAAGATACTTTAGGGTTTAGTCACTGCATCCTGCATTTCCCCCTCCAAGATGGCCCTCAAGCCATCATGATGCTGGGGACAAAGTTCCCTTTTCTTCCAGGGATAATAATAATAATAATAATAATAATAATAATAATAATAAACTTTTATTTGTACCCCGCCCTTCCCAGAGCAGCTAACAATCATAAAACCACAACAAACCACAAAACAAACAGTTAAAAATGCAAATTAAAATACAATTTAAAATTTAAAAATTAAATGCCTCCTCATTTTAAGCAGCCCACCAACAAACCAACGGAATAAAACATCAGGGTTACCCTCAAACTAACCCAAAAGCCAGGCGGAACAGCTCCGTCTTGCAGGCCCTGCGGAAGGATGCCAAATCCTGCAGGGCCCTCGTCTCTTGCGGCAGATCATTCCACCATGTCGGGGCCAGAACCGAGAAAGCCCTGGCCCTGGTAGCTGCCAGCCTGATATCCTTATGGCCCGGGATCTCCAGGATGTTATTATTTGAGGACCTCAAGGTCCTACCCGGGGCATACCAAGAGAGGCGGTCCCTTAAGTACGAGGGTCCTAGGATGAGGCTGGTACTCCCCAAAATGATACTCCCACAAAAAATTGCAGATTGTGATTTTAAGGCTAGCAGTGTTTGTGACTCCCCGCCAATCATTCCAAGGTGTAGATCCTTACAAACGGCTGGAAACATACTATTCTGATCTCTGCCTGGTTTGAAATTCATAGCTACCTGCCAAGTATCTTCCCAAACAGCCCAAACCCTTGTTACTCTGCACACCTTCATGTCAATGTTCTCAGCTCCTTGTGATTTGAAAGGCTGCTCAGCATTCTCCAGTGCGCCTCTGAACATCTTTTACCACATCATCCTCAAATGTCCCAGTTTCAACTAGCCTGGAAGTGAGGGGCTCGGCTATGATCCGAGGCCCCGCGATGGGTCTCTTCTCTTCCAGGCCTTGTGCAAATCCATCCAGAGAGGTGGACTTTCAGGAGTCAAAGGCCTCGTTCTCACAGGGAGCAAAGCCGTTTCAGACTGCAGGACGGAGCGCACATGGCAATGCTCTTCTAAACTCTCCAATTCACTGCACACAGAAAACTGGCTGCCAGTCTAGCTGTATCCCTGACATGCAATTCCCTTCCATATACTCCCTGTTCTATAGGACATATAAATAAAACATCCAAACGTTCATCTGTGGGCACAGCATTAAGATCACCAGTGTCAAAGCAATGATTCTTCAACATCAACTTCGTTGGACTGGTCATATTGTGTGGGTGCCTTATTATTGTCTCCCAAAGCAGCTACTCCATTCCAAACTTAAAAATGGAAAGCGTAATGCTGGTGGTCAACAAAAGAGGTTTAAAGACTCTCTCAAGGCAAATCTAAAAAATGTAGCGGAAACACCGACAACTGGGAAACACTGGCCTGAAAGCACTCCAATTGGAGAACAGCCTTTACCCAAGGTCTCATGGGCTTTGAAGACGCTCAACTCAAGAAGAAAGGGAGAAACGCGGTAAGAGGAAGGCACGCTTGGCAAACCCTCACCGTGATCAACTCTCGCCCGGAAACCTACATCCCCACTGTGGAAGGACGTGTGGATCAAGAATTGGCCTCCACAGTCACTTACAGACTCACTGTTAAGACTGTGTTCATGGAAGACAATATTACTCAGCTATGAGGGATCGCCAAAGATGAAGGACCGGGGGCGGGGCGGGTTGGAGGTTTTCCTTTTAGGTAGGGAGCAATTCTGAAAAAGCTATGGCTACTTCCAGCACAACTGCAGCAACATATCAGAAGTGTCTAGATCAGTGATGGCCAAACTTGGCCCTCCAGCTGTTTTGGTACTACAATTCCCATCATCCCTGACCACTGGTCATGTTAGCTAGGGATGATGGGGGTTGTAGTCCCAAAACAGCTGGAGGGCCAAGTTTGGCCATCACTGGTCTAGATCAAGGGAAGTAACAGCCCCACTCTATTCTGCCTTGGTCAGACCACAACTGGAATATGGTGTCCATTTCTGGGCACCACAATTTAAGAAGGATGTTGACAAGCTGGAACGTGTGCAGAGGAGGGCGACCAAGGTGATCAAGGGTCTGGAAGGCAAGCCTTATGAGGAACGGTTGAGGGAGCTGGGTATGCTTAGCCTGGAAAAGAGGTGACTAAGGGGAGATAGGATAGTCATCTTCAAAGATCTCAAGGGCTGTCCCATGAAAGATGCAGCAAGCTTGTTTTCTCCTGCTCTGGAGGGTAGGACCTGAAGCAATGGGTTCAAATTAGAAGAAAGCAAAGGAGCCAACTCCAGGGGTCTGTGGGTGCTTGGGCATCACAATAATATAATTGTGGAGGCCGTGCACCCACAGAATCAATGAGCAAAGCTGGAGAGAGAGAATCCCACTCTCTTGCCCCCCCCCAAAATACTTCTTCTTAATTGTATTTCAGTTCATCAATTACTTTGATAAAATACATATTATGTGCAAATGGCTTTAGATACCTATTAGGTCCATAAATTACCATATAGCATATACCCTATATACTCGAGTATAAGCCTAGTTTTTCAGCACATTTTTTGTGCTGAAAAAGTCGCCCTCGGCTTATACTCGAGTGAGGCAGGCAGTGGCTCCTATGAAGCTTTCCCAGGTTTTTTGTGGTAAAATTGGGTGCATCGGCTTATATTCGGGTCGGCTTATACTCGAGTATATACGGTATTCAAGACAAAAAAAGCGACAATTTGTTGTTGACAAAGGACAGCTGGACATATAAAGGGCCCCATTACCTTCAGCACCTTAGGGCCTCATCAAACCTAAATCTGGCCCTTGGAGCGAGGCACCCTTTTCCTGGGTGGGGGGCTCAGACGTGGAGACAGAATGTCTCTGCCTCCGCATCTGAGCCCCTCCCCATGGAAAAGAGTGCCTCACTGTCTGCAGACAGGAGGAGGAAAAGGACCCCACCCACCCAAAACGCAACGCTACATTGCGCGTCATGCATGTGACATCGCACGCATTCCATGCAGGCGTGTGTGTTTGTGTGTGATGTTGTACATCCTCGTTACGGCAGCAGGAACCCACAATCCTGAGGGTGAAATGGCGCCTCTGCAAGATTTTAACTAAACATCATGGAGAACTTTTTGTCGGCAAGAGCTGTTTGACAGTGAAACGGTTGTGGGCTATCTTCCACTGGAGGTTTTTAAGCAGAGGTTGGGTGGCCATCGGTCATGGATGCATTGCAGGGGGTTGGACTAGATGTCCTTTGGGGTCCCCTCCAACTCTTCAATTCTATGATTCGAAGAAGAAGAAGAAGAAGAAGAAGAAGAAGAAGAAGAAGAAGAAGAAGAAGAAGAATTTGGATTTGATATCCCGCTTTATCACTACCCGAAGGAGTCTCAAAGTGGCTCACATTCTCCTTTCCCTTCCTCCCCCACAACAAACACTCTGTGAGGTGAGTGGGGCTGAGAGACTTCAGAGAAGTGTGACTAGCCCAAGGTCGCCCAGCAGCTGCATGTGGAGGAGCGGAGATGCGAACACGGTTCCCCAGATTACGAGTCTACCGGTCTTAACCACTACACCACGCTGGCTCTCGAACAACTGCTGGAACCATTTTCACCACACACACAGCAATGAAAGGCACAGGACCCTACTCAAGTTATGCAGGGTCAGGAAATGTTCACAATTTTAGCTTGTTAAACTACTGCTCATTGTTAGAAGAATTGGCTCTTGTTTGCTTTTCATTGTGGTATTAAATTAACATACCTCGGCTTCAAATACAGTCATACCTCGTGTTGCGTACACTGCAGGATGCGTACGTTCGGGATACGCACCGAGGCGACCCGGAAGTGCTTCCCGGAGCGCGCGCAAAGTGCGGGTGCGCACAGGTGCACAGAAGCGTTCTGCGCACTTCGCGCATGCGCAGAAGCGCAAAAACCCGCGAACTTCCGGTTTTTTTCTCTCTTTTTTTGTCCGTTCGTGTTACACACGCCTGTGTTACGCATCGTGACCCGGAACGGATCGCGTGCGTAACGCGGGGTTCCACTGTACTAAATAAGCCTCAGCTCTACCGAATCAAATTTGTTTCTATCAATTAAAAATTGCTCCCACCAATCAATCAAGGTTTTGTTGTTGTTGTTCAGTCGTTCAGTCGTGTCCGACTCTTCGTGACCCCATGGACCAGAGCACGCCAGGCACGCCTATCCTTCACTGCCTCTCGCAGTTTGGCCAAACTCATGTTAGTAGCTTCGAGAATACTGTCCAACAATCTCGTCCTCTGTCGTCCCCTTCTCCTTGTGCCCTCAACCTTTCCCAACATCAGGGTCTTTTCTCGGGAGTCTTCTCTTCTCATGAGGTGGCCAAAGTACTGGAGCCTCAACTTCAGGATCTGTCCTTCTAATGAGCACTCAGGGCTGATTTCTTTAAGAATGGATAGGTTTGATCTTCTTGCAGTCCATGGGACTCTCAAGAGTCTCCTCCAGCACTATAATTCAAAAGCATCAATTCTTCGGCGATCAGCCTTCTTTATGGTCCAGCTCTCACTTCCGTACATTACTACTGGGAAAACCATAGCTTTAACAATACAGACCTTTGTTGGCAAGGTGATGTCTTTGCTTTTTAAGATGCTGTCCAGGTTTCTCATTGCTTTTCTCCCAAGAAGCAGGCGTCTTCTAATTTCGTGACTGCTGTCACCATCTGCAGTGATCATGGAACCCAAGAAAGTGAAATCTCTCACTGCCTCCATTTCTTCCCCTTCTATTTGCCAGGAGGTGATGGGACCAGTGGCCATGATCTTAGTTTTTTTTATGTTGAGCTTCAGACCATATTTCAACCTAAATCAAGGTTTAGCTGTTTAATCTATCAGTTGCACTGATGTACATGTTAAGCCTTATGATGGATTCAATTAGGTTACAGTGTTTTTGTGTGTCAACCTCACAAATGACACATGCTGGGGCAGAGAAGCAATGGGAGAACTTCCCCCTGGAAATGTCACGCTGATAGAAGGAATCTCTGTCTGTCTCATGCACAGCTGGGAGCCATTGTATTACACTCTCCCAGACAAAAGATACACCCCTCTTCTATTGGGTCGGTCATTTTCCTCTCCATTTTTAGGCATGGTAACGGTTCCGTCAACTGCTGTTGCATCACACGCTCATTGCATTCACTCTGGGAAATGGTATCCAAAATTTAAGTTATTGGGAGTGTGAAAGAGAAAAGGGTAGCAGCAAACCACCAGATTTGGTGAGCAAGCACAAGGGGCTTTCTGCTGGCAGCAAACAGAACCACACGCCAGCACCCACCTGTGAAATAACTCTGCAGCAAGCTGGAGGTGGCCGTGGGTGCCAGAGATAGCAATGAAATGAGAGCATATACTTCAGACTTCCTAAAGACTTTTTAGGTAACAGATGAAAGGGCAAAATAGTCATGCCCCAAGTTAACTGTTATGTACTGAGGGACCCAGGTGGCGCTGTGGGTTAAACCTCAGAGCCTAGGGCTTGCTAATCAGAAGGTCAGCGGTTTGAATCCCTGCGATGGGGTGAGCTCCCGTTGCTCGGTCCCAGCTCCTGCCAACCTAGCAGTTCGAAAGCATGTCAAAGTGCAAGTAGATAAATAGGAACCACTCTGGCGGGAAGGTAAACGGCGTTTCCATGCGCTGCTCTGGTTTGCCAGAAGCGGCTTAGTCATGCTGGCCACATGACCCGGAAGCTGTACGCCGGCTCTCGGCCAATAAAGCGAGATGAGCGCCGCAACCCCAGAGTCGGACACGACTGGACCTAATGGTCAGGGGTCCCTTTACCTTTTTACTGAGCTGAATCCTAGGATCCAAAATGCAGCAAAGGCAACTATAGGGTGTGGCACTCATCTCACTTTCAAGCCGAGGGAACAGGCATTTGTCCACAGACAGCTTTCCAGGTCATGTGGCCAGCAGGACTAAACTGCTTCTGGTGCAATGGAAAACCATATACGGAAGCCAGAACCTTCCCGCCGCAGCAGTACCTATTTATCTACTTGCAGCAGGACTACCGTATTAGCCCGAATATAAGCCGCACCTTTAAAATTCAAGGGGAAAATAGGAAAAAAGACAATACCCGAATATAAGCCACTACAATTAAATTCCACAGGCACTCACACCTGTTGCATTTTACCGTATGTCTGTTGCAGTAGCGATATCGTAAAAGCCAATTTTTATAAGGCCGCAAATTTAAGCCTCACTTTAACTTTTCACGGTCAGAATTTGGGGGCAAGGTGAGGCTTATATTCAGGCCAATACAGTATTTATCTACTTGCACTGGCGTGCTTTCGAACTGCTAGGTTGGCAGGAGCTGGGACAGAGCAACTGGAGCTCACCCCGTCATGGGGATTCGAACCGCTGACCTTCTGATCAGCAAGCCCAAGAGGCTCAGTAGTTTAGACCACAGCGCTACCCGCAAGCTAAGCACCAAAACTCACTACATAACTTAACACGGACACTGGCACCAGAGCCTGCAATAAACCCAACTTTGCTGCCACATACACCCGGACAACACCATGACTGGCCCCAACAACATCAAACATACCATCTCAGGACTATTTAATTGCTCATCGTCTAACATTGTGTATGCCATCAAATGCCAACAGTGCCCTTCAGCTCTCTATATTGGACAAACAGGCCAAACCCTACGCCAAAGGATAAATGGACATAAATCTGACATCAGGAATCACAAGACAGAGAAACCAGTAGGAGAACACTTCAGTCTCCCAGGACACTCTATACAAGATCTCAAAGTAGCTGTCTTATTGCAAAGGAATTTCAGAAATAGACTGGAAAGAGAAGTTGCTGAATTGCAACTCATTACCAAACTTAAAACCATGGAGAGACCTGGTCTGAACAAAGACATTGGATTCTTATCTCATTACCGTATATATGACAAAGCTATTTTTAACCTTCTCACCCCTTGCTTTTTCCTGTAAGACCAATTGCAGTCGTTAACAGTCGTCAACAGGTTTACCACAGCTATCAGCCTATCACCCATTCCCACCACCCCTCTGAGTAATACCCCTCCCCACCCTCTCACCATATATAAGGATCTGGTGACTTCTGTTTCAGTGTATCTGAAGAAGTGTGCATGCACACGAAAGCTCATACCAAGAACTTAGTTGGTCTCTAAGGTGCTACTGGAAGGAATTTTTTTATTTCATTTTTTATCTTGTTTATACAGTGTGCATCACTTAGTGCATAAAATCCACTGTGAGTTTCTGGTGAACACCACAGGCAAAAAACCCCACAGTATCACAATGCCACATTTATAGCAGTTGAAAGGTTTTCAGACAGGATTTGTGCCCAGAAGGTTTACTGCAAACTATTATCTAATCCACTTTCATGCATCAAATTACTTAAAGATTTACAGTGGGCACCTCTTTACTGAAAAGCTTTCTGGTAAATCTGTTGAGAGAGCTCTGTTGCATCCACAAGGTTCAGGGTCAACAATGCATTAACAACAGCAAAGTATTCAGTGACTGGCTAACTTGTTCCCAAACAAACTATTTTATTCATGTGTTTTAACTTCAGGAAGCAATTAATCGTTGCCACAAAGATAGCATGCACCTCTGGAAAGATGGAGGCAGACAGGAGAGCAATGCACCCATCACTTTGGCCTAGGAGTGAGCAAAAAGAGCAGAGAGATTTGGAAAGGACTTCTTCTAAAAAAATTACATTATTCACAGTTTATCCCTATACATCCTTACTCAGAAGAAAGACCAACTGAGTTCAGCGAGACTTACTCTGAAATGAGTGTGCATAGGATTGCAACCAGGATGTGGAAGCAAGATGGCATCTGTTCAAAGATTATGACAATTCTTTATCTCATTAGCCATGACACATCACCCCAGCCCACAGTTTGTGTTTCTCCAATTAAACAAATTAAGAAACTGAGAGGATGCGACTTGCCACCTCATCCAAGGTGCAGACCCCACTCAGCTACGATTTGTGGGATGTGAAACATGGGAGCAGTCAAGTACAGCATCCCTAGAGTGGACATAGAAGGGGATGCCTGGACCAGCCAGTCAGAACTTCCTGTTTCTCCTGGGCTGGGACAGACTTCCTCTACATGTGACCAGAGGTGGGTGTGGCCTCACCTGTGCAGGTAACAAAAAGCATAGGACTGGCCGCCATCTCTCTCTTCTGTTGACTACACTTCGACGAGGAAGCATCATATGCTTAGCCAAAGATGCTCTCTTGGCTTCCCAAGAGAGGACAAAGGAACTATCTCCCTTATGGAATAGTCTCCAAGTGTATGTAACTTTTCTAAGCTAAGTCTGCCTTCTGGGATCCTGTTGTGAACAGAATGTGTGTGAGTAAACTCTTTTTATACTTTTATAGGAGACTGTGTTGTGTCTTACCTTTTAGGAGGGAATAAGGGGAAAATACCAGGACAGTTATTATAGAGGCTTTAGCGAGCCTGAGCAATGCATCCAGTATAAGTTTAAAAGGGGAATGTAACTCTGCTAAATTGTGGAACTTGTTAACACAAGTTGGAATAGGATATAATTAAATAATATATCCTCTCCTGCATCCCTGAACATTCCCACACGGTTGTGGAAGGAGAACTTGAAAGCAGGCCTTCTTAGGTAAAAAGGTAAAGGACCCCTGGATGGTTAAGTCCAGTCAAAGGCAACTATGGGGTTGCGGCCCTCATCTCATTTCAGGCTGAGGGAGCCAGCATTTGTCCACAGACAACATGACTAAACTGCTTCTGGTGCAACAGAACACCGTGACGGAAACCAGAGCGCACAGAAATGCCATTTACCTTCCCGCCGCAGCGATATCTATTTATCTACTTGCACTGGTGTGCTTTCGAACTGCTAGGTTGGCAGGAGCTGGGACAGAGCAACGGGAGCTCACCCCGTCGTGGGGATTTGAATCATCAACCTTCTGATTGGCAAGCCCAAGAGGTTCAGTGGTTTAGACCACAGCACCACCCACAACCCTTCTTAGAGTGCATTCAACACACTGTGTGCTAGCAATGCGCAACCTGCAGTGTGCATCACACTGGGAATATATCAACAAGTGGAAAATCACAGCTAATATGTTGATGGATGACCTTCATCATAAAATACCCAGGAAGATTGAAGTAGATTAAGTTAAATAGGCTGAATCTGAATCCAGAATTGACCAATGTCCTATTCTGGTGTTCAACACCCACATAACATGAGGGAGAACAGAAATGTCCTGCCCCTTCCATCTATTCAGGATTCAGATTCGGCCTGTTCAGACTCATCTATTTGACTGAGGCCTTCACAATTTGGGTTTATAACTGAGATGTCTTCTCCTAAGGGTGTAGTAAATGGCATATAAAGCCGGGTGTTTTCAACCGTGAGATGTTAGAGAATTCTGTCACTATCACAAGTATTTTTGACAGAAGGGACCACGGCTCACCAAATAAGGCCTGCGTGTGCATCTGCGCATGTAATTACATGCAGAATATCATTGTGCCATCAGACATTCTGAAATATACTCGGAGTCAAGTGTGAACTTCATGCTCTTTATTCAGCTCATAGTAGCAAGGAATTAATCTTTCCCCAAAACGTCTGCTGTATATACATTATTTACACAATGGGCCCCACGTGATTGGCTAATTCCGGGATACTCCTGTAGGCCAATCAGGTTGCGGATTCACTTCATCCAGAAGCCTGATTGGCTGCTCTTGCAGGCCAATCAGGTCGCTGATTCACTTCCACCTGGAGCTGGATTGGGTGGCTCCTGCGGACCAATCAGACTGCTGCATTCTGGATCCTATTGTTCTAGGACCAATCAGACTGCCGCATTTTGGATCCTATTGTTCTAGGATTCAGCTCAGTACACGTTCCTTGAAGAGATCTTTCTTCATTCTCGAAGTGAACTGCACTTTCTTTAGAGCTCCCTAACTCTGCCGGCCAACCTCTCTCCCATTACTTTCTCCAGCCATCTGTCTCTATGATACAAGCCCTCATCGAGAAACCATTTGTGGCTTTCCTGCAGGTAATGTGTGGGTGTACGATAAAAACTCTCCTTTCCTTCTGGTTAACCAGCATTCTCAGGGCCAGATGAGAAACAAGCCTGGTCCTAATAGTCCAACATATAAGCATTTTAAAGCGTCATTAAACTTTTAAGCTGGTCCTTCGAGATCGTCCTGTAAGCTTCTAATTATTATGGATGGAAGCGGGGAAAGAGAGCATTTTACCTGAGCTTGCCTTAAGTAGATTTGCCCCCTAATGGTTTTCATACCAATGTACCGTGTCCACGTTGCTGCTTAAAAGGACGTCTCCATTTCATACACCCCCACACCCCCTCCCAAGCTCTTTAACTGTCAGCGGAGAATTCAAAAGATATAAATAATTAAATCTTTTCTCTCTTCCCCCCAAGCGGTGAGTATTCTTAGTATTCCTATCAGCCGCGCAGCTTTGCACCGCAGAGTAACATAAAGAAGGTAAGTTGCATCTGCGAGGTGTTGGGGGAGCTTTGCAGACATGCAACTCTGTGAGAAGGTAAGAAAAAAAGCCTAGCGTTTTAGGTAGGGCGATCACACGCCATACTTTGTAGAAGACAGTCCTCTACAGTGGGACCTCGACTTACGAAGATAATGCGTTCCGACGCGATTTTCGTTAGTCGAAAACATTCGTAAGTCGAATCCCCATAGGAATGCATTGAGCGAAAAAAAATCGTAAGTCGAAAAAATCCTATTCAAAAATTCGTAAGTCGAAAAAATCCTATTAAAGCGGCCGTGACTTCCTTCCGGAAGTCGAAAAATTCGGTTGCGGTGGCCATTTTTTTTTCTTCCGGAAGTCATTTGTAACTTGAAAAATACGTAAGTCGAGTTGCTCATAAGTCGAGGTACCACTGTATTTGACAAAGTCCTGTACCTGTTCCAAGACAGATTTAAACCTAAAACACCAAAGGATGGCAGCAGGCGAGCAGGTCAGCTGACCACAGCTTCCCCCACTAGGATGGGTTGTATTGCATTTTTAGTTAAATTATAGCAATTGTTTCAACATTTGCATCTATTCCAGGGGTCAGCAACCTTTTTCAGCTGTGGGCCGGTCTACCGTCCCTCAGACCACGTGGCGGGCCGGACTATATTTTTGGGGGGAAATGAACTACCGTATTTTTCGCTCCATAAGAAGCACTTTTTTCCTCCTAAAAAGTAAGGGGAAGTGTCTGTGCATTTTATGGAGCGAATGTGTGGTCCCTGGAGCTCAATTGCCCAGGGGCAAAAGCAGATCGTGCTTTTTTTAAAAGAGAGAGAGAGAGAGAGAGAGAGAGAGAGAGAGAGAGAGAGAGAGGGAAGGGGGTGTTGAAAGGAAGCCTGCTGAGCAGCTGCTCAGCAAATGATCAGGGAGAGAGATAAGGGAGAGAGATTCCAGCCCCGCCCCTTGCAGAGGGAGGCTGTTTCCCCAGCGACATGTGACTGGCTGATTAGATTATCTGTCTGGAAACTGTAGAAATGACTCCCTTTACTGAAGCTGCAGAACTGTGAGTTAAACCCCATAAAACAGGATTTTTTTCCCTTTGCAAAGTAAGCTCAACAACTTTGAGCTGATCCTCAAAAAATGGGGCTTTTCTCCTTTGCAAAAGAAGCTGCAGAAATCTGAGCTGATCCACAAAAAATGGGGCTTTTCTCCTTTGCAAAAGAAGCTACAGAAATTTGAGCTGATCCTCAAAAAAATTGGGCTTTTCCCCTCTAAAACCTAGGTGTGGGTCAGGTGCGTCTTATAGAGCGAAAAATACGGTAATTCCTATGCCCCACAAATACCCCAGAGATGCATTTTAAATAAAAGGACACATTCTACTCATGTAAAAACACGCTGATTCTCAGACTGTCCGCGGGCCGGATTGAGAAGGCGATTGGGCGCATCCGGCCCATGGGCCTTAGGTTGCCTACCCCTGATCTATCCAGACAAAAAGAATCAGGGAACCCCCACGCACACAAGGAGTCTTCAGAGAGAAAAACGAAAGCAAGTAACACACAAAATTATTGGGGGTGGGTGGAAGGAGTGCAATTTGGATCATGGCAGCAGTCCTAGAACAACGGAATGTTTAAACCACACGCGCGCACACAAAATTCCCTGGAACGAACCCATACCCCCAAAGCTTCTATCAGTGCTACTTGGGAGGAAAATCAGCTAACCCTTATTGTACTTGCCTACAGTTTGTGCATGGTGAACAGCTAACAGCCCACACCCAAGGCAATCCTATGATCAACCAGCCATAAAACAAGCAGCCAGATGTTCTTCAAAATTATTTGAAATTTGGGAGATAAAAAGTGGACATACAATCATAGAATTGTAGCCCTGGAAAGAGTCCCGGGGCTCCAGCCCCCTGCAATGCAGCTAAACCACCGAGTCTCTTGGGCTTGCCGGTTGGAAGGTCGGCGGTTCGAATCCCCGCAATGGAGTGAGCTCCCGTTGCTCTGTACCAGCTCCTGCCAACCTAGCAGTTCAAAAGCACACCAGTGCAAGTAGATAAATAGGTAGCGCTGTGGCGGGAAAGTAAACGGCGTTTCCGTGCGCTCTGGTTTCCGTCACGGTGTCCCGTTGCGCCAGAAGCGGCTTAGTCCTGCTGGCCACATGACCTGGAAAGCTGTCTGTGGACAAATGCCAGCTCTCTTGACCTGAAAGCAAGATGAGCACCGCAACCCCATAGTCGCCTTTGACTGGACTTAACTGTCCAGGGGTCCTTTACCTTTTTACCTTCATGGCTAGTTTTGGCCAGAGGGGTCTGGCTGCTTTTGGAGACAGGTATTGCTCAACTGTGGGATGCTGGTGGCGCTGTGGGTTAAACCACTGAGCCTAGGGCTTGCTGATCAGAAGGTCGGCAGTTCAAATCCCAGCGACGGGGTGAGTCCCACTTTAGGGAACACAGTAAGACAAACATCCTGTCTTCCATCACTTCCCACTTCCCACTCTGTGATAAACCCATGACTGCACACGGGGAATGAATCTCCCAACAGGGCAGGCATAAGTGGCTGCAACAGCTTCAGAACTTGCCACCTGATCATGGAAATCAGGGTGGTCATGTGTACAGCTCCCATGTGGAAGAGGTGTTGGCTGAATACTTTCCATGAGAACTGTTAACATGAATGTTGGGTCACGGCCACAGCATCAACCCAAAGAAGCATCTCTCTCTCTCTTTCTCTCTGTGTGTCCACCTTCTCTTTTTAGCTTAATGTCATGAATAGTGTCAGCAGTTCTGAAGACGTCAAGCCTCTGCCGGGCCTGCAAGGGATGGGAGCCATGAATTACGCATCCACAAGCCCAGGATCGCTGACCAAGCACATCTGTGCAATTTGTGGGGACAGGTCATCAGGTACCAAACCTATTTTAAGCTATTGACTGCAGCTTGTATATGAAGATACTTGGCATCTTTAAGAATATTGTGTCCACCCCTGCAAAATAAGATTGTATTGATTGGTTTTGGTGCGGGTGGCGCTGTGCTCTAAACCACTGAGCCTCTTGGGCTTGCCGATCAGAAGGTCGGCGGTTCGAATCCCCGCAATGGGGTGAACGCCCGCTGTTCAGTCCCTGCTCCTGCCAACCTAGCAGTCCAAAAGCACGTCAAAGTGCAAGTAGATAAATAGGTACCGCTCCGGTGGGAAGGTAAACGGCATTTCCGTGCGCTGCTCTGGTTCGCCAAAAGCGGCTTAGTCATGCTGGCCACACAACCTGGAAGCTGTACGCCGGCTCCCTCGGCCAATAAAACGGGATGAGCACCGCAACCCCAGAGTCGGTCACGACTGGACCTAATGGTCAGCGGTTCCTTTACCTTTATTGCTCAACTGAGAGGATTTGTGGTCCTGCTTCTTCAGTAAATGTGGGTGTAGC
This sequence comes from Darevskia nairensis, assembly GCA_034642065.1. NCBI lineage: Eukaryota > Metazoa > Chordata > Lepidosauria > Squamata > Lacertidae > Darevskia > Darevskia nairensis. The sequence continues at coordinate 128,253 of JAWWNI010001155.1, forward strand.
ACTCTGGAGCGAGCTTCTCCCATGGGAGGAAACAGACAGACAGGCTTGGTTTTCATGGCTATCACCGAGGGTGAGGGAGAAGGGATAGGGACAGTGGGAAGAGGAATGATGGCTCTGTTCAAAGCGATTTGTTCCGCTGTCAACAAGAGAAAGCTCTCCCTAAGAGTAGCATTAGGAGACAGAGCCCACAGGGGGAAGGCTGGGACAGACAGTGTATAGTCAACCATGACAGGTCAGCAGCTGGGCAGAATCAATACAGGGCCCTGAAGAGCTGAAAGAGTACAATTAGTGTCTTGGGGACAGGCGGCAAACACAGCTAAGCTCATCTAGGAATTTGTGCCTTAAAAGTTGCACAGTGACAAACGACAGAGGAACCCAGCAAATCCTTCTCCGAAGAGCACGAAGGAGGGACGATTAGCTTACTGAACAGTTCGAGCAAACGCTGTTCTTTCCTCATCAAACTAGTAGCAATCTGCTTTTTTCAACTCCAGTAACAAAAGAGGAGAAACTTGGAGAAACAGAGAAGAGTGGGGAAAGGGACCGTGGCATATATTCAAAACATCAACTGGCTATAGAACGATTTTGTAATGCTACCCATATGATACGACTTAATATCACCATGTAATATTATAATAGAAGTTTTCCTGAGCAACTGAAATTCACAAAGTGGTGAGTAAGCTCTCAGTTCACCACATCCCTTCTTCAGGGAGGAGGTTAAAAAAACCAAAGAGCAAAAAGGAAGGGATGAAAGGGAAAAAGAAACTATTTCTTGGCGCGATGAAAGCCTTCATTTTCAGTCTATAACAATCTTAAAATGGGAGGAGGGCTTTTGCTGAATTCGTAAGACTGGATCATCTGTGTCTGGCGCAAAAATAGCTCAAGAGTCACCTAGAATTGGTCACAAGAGTCACATGAGGAATTGGTTCAGTTCATATTCAGGTATGAATTCACCTGATCTGCCTCTCCTGGAATATCATGTCCATCAGAACATTCTTGTCCCTCAGTTCCACACAGTGTGGCGGGTGGGTGGTAGGCCTCTTCCATGGGCTACCTTTTAAAAATTATTTCCCTTCTTGTTTTATAAGTAACTAGTTGAAGTTAGCCCGTTACATAACGGGCGCTAGAGGAGGAGGAGGCAGGAGGAGGCAGAACAGCGGCCGCTGGGGGGTGGAGAGGGGCTCCCTCCCCCTTCTTATTTTTCCCCGGCGGCGGCTGCAGCGGCGGCGGTAGCGGCGGCAAGCCGCGGGGATTGGGCTCTGCCTCTGCGTCCGTGCGAGGCAGCGGCGCTGGCGCAACTGAGAACGCGCGTGCGCCGCCGCTGCATCGCAGACACGCCCCCCTCTCCGCCTGCTCCAATCCCTGCGTCCGTGTGGGTCCCGGACATGCGCAGTAGCGCACTTCCGTGACACACAGAACGGACGCAGGGACACAGCAAGTTTATTATATAGGATAGCTACTCCAGGCAGCTAGAATGCCCAACTGCCACCACAACTGAGGCATTCATAATGGGGTGCAGATGCTCATGAAAGTGGCAGTAATGGGGTACCTCGGGTTAGGAACTTAATTCATTCCGGAGGTCCGTTCTTAACCTGAAACTGTTCTTAACCTGAGGTACCACTTTAGCTAATGGGGCCTCCCGCTGCCGCCGGCGCGCAATTTCTGTTCTCATCCTGAGGTAAAGTTCTTAACCTGAGGTACTATTTCTGGGTTAGCGGAGTCTGTAACCTGAAGCGTCTGTAACCCGAGGTACTACTGTACATCATTGGCCCATTGAGTAGCCGCCCCCCCCTCTACACTTATGGGGAGGTTCCCTTGTCGGAGTCCCATATAAAGCATCGGCACACATCCGAAAGACATGTGCATGTGTATCAGCAGAGTCAGTGAAAGCAAAATTGTGTAGGAATTGTAGCATCAAGCATTTTATTATTTACAGAAAAAGAAACTGCTTCTCACACACATCCTCTCTCGCTGGACAGAGAGAACAAAGAAGAGTTTGAATTTGATATCCCACTTTATCACTACCCGAAGGAGTATCAAAGCGGTTAACATTCTCCTTTCCCTTCCTCCCCTACAACAAACACTCTGTGAGGTGAGTGGGGCTGAGAGACTTCAAAGAAGTGGGACTAGCCCAAGGTCACCCAGCAGCTGCATGTGGAGGAGCGGAGACGCGAACCCGGTTCCCCAGATTATGAGTCCACTGCTCTTAACCACTACACCACACTGGCTCTCTCAAAGAACGGAAGTTGTCGGCTTGACTTCCACTATCACACACAGTGATAAGAAATGTGATCATCCGATCACGTGACTCTTTGCAATACTAGCAGTGAAAATACTGACATCACTGTCCCTAGTTGAGACAGTACGTTATCATGACCTGCCACTCCCAGGAGCATTTGCAGCCAGTTTTGAACACACATACATACCAGCTGGGCACTCCAGCCACCTGGAGCAGCTATCACCTATAAAGCATGAGCGGGGGGTGGGAAGAGAAAAAGAGAGAATCTCAGACTCTGGGGCTTAATATAGCCCTAAAAGCCTTTCCATTTGCTCATAACCCTGCATGGCACCTTTAACCAATTCAGGCTGCAATACTGTACATCTGTATGCCATGGAAATAAGTGGCGGAATACCAATGAGTAATGAACACACAACCTAACTGTAGTTTAAAAAGTAAAGGTAAAGGGACCCCTAACCCCTGACCATTAGGTCCAGTCGCGGACAACTCTGGGGTTGCAGCGCTCATCTCGCTTTACTGGCCGAGCTGATGTACAGCTTCCAGGTCATGTGGCCAGCATGACTAAGCCACTTCTGGCGAACCAGAGTAGCGCACGGAAATGCCGTTTACCTTCCCACCAGAGCAGTACCTATTTATCTACTTGCACTTTGACTTGCTTTCGAACTGCTAGGTTGGCAGGAGCTGGGACCGAGCTACGGGAGCTCACCCCGTCATGGGGATTCGAACCGCCGACCTTCCGATCAACAAGTCCTAGGCTCAGTGGTTTAGACCACAGCGTCACCCGTGTCCCAACTGTAAACTGTAGTTTAGTACGTCACAACTATACCATCCAAAGCCACTCTCAGCTTAAGTCCTGGCTGAGTCCTATTCCTGGCAACATGAGACACAGCTGAGGTGTGTGCTTGGCCTGTCTACCTCATCCATGGGAGTAAGCCAAACACTGAGGCTGCCAAATATCCATCATCTCTGCTGCTCCTTCCTATACAATGATAATTGCTAGACACAAATCTAATCAGGGATGAAGTGAATGGCGGGAATCCAGGTCTATTCTTTGCTCTTTCTAAAATAGAGTTCTTAAACTGGGTGAGAGCAGCCCGCGTTTCGTATGCCCTTCAACCAAATGATTTCGGAGCCTGTAACTCCATCCAGATTTTTGGAGGGCCTAGAGGGACAGAACTTCACTGAGCCCCTTATTGCAGTGCCCCATCCTCTGCTGACTGTGCTCTTTCCCTACTTGACTCCTCCCCATAGCTGTCAACTTTCGGATTTGAAAATAAGGGATCAGCAGCCTCACCTGTCCCGGGGACAGTCTACGGTTCTCGGGGACAGTCCACACCACGGTAATCCCCCCAGGCTACAAATTAATTTACACCAGGCTACACACCATCATCTTTCCCCACCTCTGGGTCTCTTTTCCAGGGAGTCTTCTCTTCTCATGAGATGCTTCAGGATCTGTCCTTCCGGTGAGCAGCCAGGGCTGATGTCCTTCAGAATGGATCGGTTTGCTCTTCTTGCAGTCCACGGGACTCCAGCACCACAATTCAAAAGCGTCAATTCTTCAAGGGGGGATTGATCAGGTTCACTCTTTTGGCTCTCTGGCATCCATTAATGACTTATTACACAAACGTGTTGCAGACTTTGCATCCTTTAACACTCTTTTGGAAGGAGTGTATTTGTGGGCTGGGCCAGAGTGGTTGATTTTACATGCAAGCAAAGCACAAACAGTGCTGTTGTCTAATGACATCCTATTCTCTGTAACTATTGGTGAGCAACGCAGCCGAGCAACGCAGCTGAGGAGCCTCCCTGGCCGGCAGGGAGGGAGAGGAGCTGCTTCCTTTGAAATCCGGGAAATTTACGGGATATCTAACAATCCGGGATAGCAGCGGGAAACGGCACTGGAATAAGGGAATTTCCCACCAAAAAAGGGAAACGATGTTGGACGGTGCTGGAATAAGGGAATTTCCCGCAAAAAAGGGGAAGTTTGACAGCTATGCTCCTCCCACCTTTTTCTAACCACGCCTCTTCTCTCTTTGGCCCCTCCCCTTCTCCTCTATAGCCACCACATCTTTCCCACTTCAGTCCCTCCTGAATTATACACAAGTCTTGCCCAGCATGACTGCTCCTTATTGCCAAAGAAAAAGAATATGAGCATTTAGACTTCACTGGCTGCCTCTTTGCAATGTTTTGTAAAAATATTTTAAGTAGGAAATGCACAAATCAACAGCAGGCATTCAGAATAACTGACAACTGGCAAAAATGGAGGTTTGGTGTTTTTTTCTAGAATAAGAAAAGAACTAAAAGTGGCTAGGAAAGCATTGTCGTGTGGTGGGAATGTAAGAAGGTGGAAAGCTTCTGGGAAATGATATTTAATGAGATGAAAAAAATGTTGAAATATAAAGAAACCAGAAGCATGACATTAAGAGACAAGATAAAAAGTTACTTTTATACACAACAACAGCGGCAAGAACGTTAATGGCACAAAAATGGAAACAAGAAGAGTTACCGACAAAAGAAGAATGGCAGATGAAGTTAATGGACTATGCAGAATTGGATAAGATGACAGGAAGAATTCGAAACCAACGGGACTAGGAATTTCTAAAAGATTGGACTAAATTTGAGATATATTTGAAAGATAACTGTAAACAACAAATCAGGCTAATAGGCTTGCAAGAAGTTTTGGGAGGTTAAATTTAAGAAATATTACAGAAATAACTTTGGGAAATAATACTTGAATTTGATTAGTAAAAGTAATAGTGGAGTATGAAATACAAGAAGAAGTTAAGAGAAGTGAAAATCCCGAGAAGTGGTTGGTGGAAGTCAGAAAATTTGTATAACATATGATTGTTGAATGTTATTTAAAAGAATGTATGTAAAAAAATTTAATAAAAATTATTTATATATAAAAAAGGAAAGCATTATCCAGTACAATTAAGAATTGTGGACTGGCCTTCCCATCTATAAATGTGAATGATCAGGCCACCATTTGGAAAAACTGGCTCCAGATAGACAGATCCTCATCACTGGCATTGTACACAATCAGACAAAGAAATAATTAAATCAAATCCCTGCACCAAAACATTGTTCAGTATTTGGAATGAAATTAAAAGGAATCTAACTGTAAAAAAAAAAAATTGCAGTGAGGAAATGGAACAAGAAAATTTAATGGGTAATCTTTAACTTCTTTCTAATCATGGACTAATGGGACTTAGAAAGCTACCGTATTCAGCGATGGCATCTCTAAAGCATTTAATTTAACAAAGAATTGCAAAAGGCTTGCCCACAACTTTCAGTGTTAAAGAACATAGCCCATACTCTGATCACAAAACATGCCCCTCTTTGTGGAACAGCAGAATTTGAAAATGTGGTGTTAAAAGATAATTTGCACACACACACACACACACACACACACACACAAATAAGAAAAATATACAAAATTGCTACAAATATCAGGTTACACACCTAAGATCCTGAGATCAAGAAGTAATGGATGCTCTGAGAAATTAAAGTCTGGTTTGTAACCAAGATCTATTCCAAACCTTAAACATGTAGGTTCCTAGGATAGGCAGAGAGTGGAAATATTGTATACCGTATTTTTCCATTTATAAGACTAGATTTTTTTCCTTAAAAATGATGTCAAAAATTAGGGGGCGTCTTATACATGGATAGTGCCGAGGGTTGGTTGTTGCCGCGAGCGGGGGGGGGTGTCTTATACATGGGGGCGTCTTATAGACAGAAAAATACAGTATATTTCATTTATTTCTCAACAAATCTTGATATAGACAGGAATGATTGAATGAAAGGTTGGGGAAAGGTCCTGGATGTATGACTCTGTATGTATGTATGAGGTGCAGGGCTTTTGACAGCTAGAATTCTCCAGAACTCAGTTCCAGCACCTCTCAAGTGGGCACCATTGCAATTCTATGAGGACGAGGGAGGCATTCAGGGTGAGTTCCAGTACCTCGTTTCCTAGAAAAATAGCACTGGTTATGAGTTCTTGTTTGCTTGTGAATCCTTTGGGTGTGTGCTTTTGTATTCGTGAGCTTGTGCGAAGTGTTCCCATGTGTTGGCGTGAGGTTTATGGGTGGGTGTGTTTGTTTGAAGTCCTTGCGGTTTTGTGAAGTGCTTTTCAGTTTGGGTTTGTGATGAACTGCTCATATACAGGGCCGGCGCATCCATTTAGGCGAACTAGGCAATTGCCTAGGGCGCCAAAATGGAGGGGGCACTGGCCAGTCTGCCCCCCGCCCCCCGCCGCCACCCGGTGCCGCCCCAACCAGCGGCAGAGCAAGCAGGTTGGGGCGAAAACCGTGGCGGCAAGGGCGCCAAAATGGAGGGGGCGCTGGCCAGCCTGCCCCCCGCCCCCTGTGATGTATGTGTCTTTAACTGTGGAATTTCATTGTGTGCACCTGAATCCTATTAGCCAGGATACAGGTATTTTAGTTGGAACCTGTTCCCCTCCTTTTAATTCATTCTGTCGCTTCCTCCCCTTTTGGTGTGGACGTCGTTCCTGTGTACGGTCCCTTAATAAACTATGACTGCTGTTTGGTAAAGACTGTCTAGCAGCGTTGCTTCCTCATTGCTGAGGTCCAGGGTTTTCCGGAGACATTACATGGTGTCAGAAGATAACCATCCGCCCGCCGCCGCCCCAACCAGCGGCGGAGTAAGCAAACCGCGGCAGCGGCGGGCGCCCGGCTGGCCAGGGGTGGGGCACCGCCCCGCAATGTGCGCCATACGCAATGACGTCACGTGGCCCGCCCCCTCGCCTAGGGCACCAAAATTACCAGCACCGGTCCTGCTCATATACTTGGTTTATTAGATGCAAGCCAGAAAGAAGATGTAGCGTCCTTCAGTCAAAGAATGGTGTCAGGACCTGCATGCCTTCAATCTTCTGCTTTACTTGTTCTGTTTTAATTAATTGTACAGTGGGTTAAACCACAGAGCCTAGGGCCTGCCGATCAGAAGGTCGGCGGTTCAAATCCCTGCAACGGGGTGAGCTCCCGTTGCCCGGTCCCAGCTCCTGCTCACCTAGCAGTTCGAAAGCACGTCAAAGTGCAAGTAGATAAATAGGTACCGCTCCGGCGGGAAGGTAAACGGCGTTTTCGTGCGCTGCTCTGGTTCGCCAGAAGCGGCTTTGTCATTCTGGCCACATGACCCGGAAGCTGTACTCCGGCTCTCGGCCAATAAAGCGAGATGAGCGCTGCAACCCCAGAGTCGGACACGACTGGACCTAATGGTAAGGGGTCCCTTTACCTTACTTTACCTCAGGTTAAGAACTTAATTCGTTCTGGAGGTCGGTTTTTAACCTGAAACTGTTCTTAACCTGAGGTACCACTAATGGGGCCTCCCACTGCCACCGCGCAATTTCTGTTCTCATCCTGAAGCAAAGTTCTTAACCCGAGGTACTATTTCTGGGTTAGTGGAGTCTGTAACCTGAAGCATCTGTAACCTGAAACGTCTGTAACCCAAGGTACCACTGTATTCTGAGCATGCACCCAGTTTAAAAAAAAAAAATCTTGGTCAATCATTCATCCAAAGAGCATTCAGAACTGAACCAACCATGGACTAAACCAGAACTCAGATCCTGCTCTAGGACAGCATGCCTCATATCATCTGGAACCTTAGCTACAAGTGACTAAAACTTACAAATGTGGTTTTTATTTTCTCTCCCCCCCCCCCCCCGGTAAAATGGAAGCCTGAGTAAACGATTGTGATTGTGGTTTTGTAAAAGCAATTCTTGGAAAAGCAGTCACAGCTGTCATTTTGATCTCCAAGTTGGTACCCAAACTTCATTCCCGCTCACACAAAAACCAGCCGCGATGAAACACAGCCCTGTTCCATCTTCGTTTCTTCCGCTGCAGAACGTAAGAGTTGCCAGTGGAGGGTTTGATCGAACAATGTTGGCAAAGTCGCACTGCACTGCAATGGAATCATTCGTTTATCATGAAACAACATATTACATTTCCCAAACCACTTCTTTGGCAGTTAGCCAGCTGAACTCAACAGCGGAGCAGCTCCAAAGTATTTGGTGCAAGAACTGCAGACGGTGCCAGCCCAACAACAGGCAAAGCGGCAGCTGTTTCAAGTGATCCATGTTGGCCGCCATTTTGTTGTTGTTGTTGTTGTTGTTGTTGTTGTTAATTGGAGTTATTTGGAAGGTTCATTGAGTTTTTTTATATTTATTTGAATTAGTTTATAATGTTTTTGAGTATTTTTGCTCTTGAGCAATTCTGCTCTTGGATCATTAAACATATTGTTTGTTTGAGTATCACTATACAAATATACATTCATCTCGTTTCAGGGATCTTTCACGGTGTAGACTCCCTTTTTGTAATTCAGTTATTCCCGTGATTGTCTTTTTTGCCCAGCCATTAACAAAGTGGCAGCTCCCCACCAAAGTGATGACCCAAAGGGTTCATAGCAGTCTATTTTTATTTTAGAATAGAATAGAATAGAATAGAATAGAATAGAATATAGAATACAATAGAATATATTTATTGTCATTGTCCCCCTTCGGGAACAACGAAATTACTTGGCTGCTCCATCCACCCAGATAGGGCACTCCATGCAAAGACAAAACAACTACAAAAACACTGATTAAAACCATACACACTGATTAAAACCATACACACTGATTAAAACCATACACACTGATTAAAACAATGATAAATCATAACAGGTAAGATTAGATGACTTCAAAGTCCAGGCTTCCCATTCAAGGCCGCGATCGCTCTGGAAAAGAAGCTGTTTCTAAGACGGCTTGTTCTTGTTGTCATCGTCCTGTATCTCCGTCCCGATGGCAAAAGTTCAAAGAGACGGTGACCAGGATGCGATGGATCTTTCACTATGTCCAGTGCCTTTCTGTGGCACCTCATGGCATAAATCTGCTCTAAGGTGGAGAGCGAGCAGCCAACAATGCTCTCTGCTGCCTTATTTTATTTTATATACAGTGGTACCTTGGTTCTCAAACTTTATCCATTCTGGAAGTCCGTTCCAAAACCAAAGCATTCCAAAACCAAGGCACGCTTTCCCATAGAAAGTAATGCAAAACGGATTAATCCTTTAAGAATTTTAAAAACAACCCCTAAAACAGCAATTTAACATGATTTTTACTATCTAATGAGACCATTGATCCATAAAATGAAAGCAATAATCAATGCACTGTACTATGAAACAAATAAGACAGTATTGTAGATGGTTTGCTCATTTCTATTTTTTTAAATATCTTTTTATTAAGTTTTCAACAACCACATACACCATCGAGAATCCATGCATACAGAAAAACAAACAAACAAACAAACAATATACTTACATTACCAAAATATCTTAACACAATTATCAAACATATAAAGATATATAAATAATACTTTTTAGCAACTCCATTCATAACAGAAAAAAGACTAAATTATATATTAATATATTTATATTAGGCTTCCCAAATTCATCTCTCCATTAAACCAAACTAAATAAGCTCAAATCAGAAATAAAGTATGACACTGACATCAACAACTATATTATTATTCATCCTTCATATAATTTCACATATTTGCTTAACCACTGTATCATTTCGAAATTGGACAGGGATTATTCCAACGCAAGAACCGTCTTGGTGTTGCACCGCTTTTGGTTTGCTCCATTCTGCATGTGCAAATGGCTTTAGATACCTATTAGGTCCATAAGTTACCATATAGCATATATTCAACATAAAAAACAGTGAAGATTTGTTGTTGACAAAGGACAGCTGGACATATTAAGGTCATATTAAGGTCCGTGTAGGACCTTAAGGTCCTCAAATAATAACATCTTAGAGGTCCCGAGCCATAAGGATGCTAGGCTGGCAGCAACTAGGGCCAGGGCCTTCTCAGTACTGGCCCCGACTTGGTGGAACGGTCTGTCGCAAGAGACCAGGGCAACCCCGCGGCATGATCCAGCCAAAGCTGAGGAGTTTCAAATAACATTGATTTCAATGGGCGTGCCAAACATGCCCTTTGAACATGCTGCATTGAAATCGGTGGGACTTAAAAAAAAAAATTTAAAAAAATTAAAAAGAAAGCTTAACTTCAGCAGCATTTGTATTTATTTATTAGTTAATGCTTAGCGTTGTTTATTTCTGCTCTGTGTTACTCTTGCATGTGTTTGTGGCTAAGCCCATTTTCATTCTCTTTTTGCATTAATCTGCAAGGTTTTCTGTTTTGTTTTGTTTTTTTAAAGAAATCAGTTAAACGCCATTTAAACACACACTTTTCAATCTATATGGCCCAAAATTTGCCATGTAATTTCTCTCGAAGTCTGCATTTTTAAAGGCACTTTATCCTAAACTTTATTTTTTTTTAAATTAACATTTTATTGATTTGTTAGCCAAAAAAAAGTACAAATATAACAAAAAGAAAGGAAATATTTAAAAAATCTGAAATTAAAACCATGGAGTGACATTGCACAAAGACGCAGTACAGTTCCAAAGGGATAATAGCAAAGATTCCCTTTACAAATGATACAGATATATAAAAATAAAAGTATGCCCTGCCTTTATTCAGAATAAAGGTTCTATATAGTCTTAAATGAGCCAGACACTTGCATATACTGGTGTGACCATGTGCCTTGATATATGAGAAATAAAATCATGCAGTATAGCTCATTTGAGCTCTGCCCTTTAGATACTTTTAGTACATGAGGTGTTTTTTTCAAGGAGGGCAGTAAACCAAACCCTGTTATGCCAGCAATACAAGCAGCTTTCTGAGTGAAGCACTGCCTTGTACAATTTGGAGAAGTTTGAAATCTGAAGGATACCTATGTTTCAAACCACACTTTAGCCCAGGAGGCCAGCTCAAAGTGGAATCTGGCAAGAACCAATTGAGCATCCCTACAATAGTTGCTTTAATATTTAAATCTGTGGCCTGTGTAATTAATTTGAGCTCAACTGCTTCTTTCAATCTGGCATGTACCGTGTTTCTCCCAAAATAAGACGTAGCCATAAAATAAGCCATCAGAAGAAGTAGGAGTTCTTGTTGCAATTAACACTAGTATAAAAGTTCCCAAGAACTCAGGCTGAGTGTTTTAACATAAGAGTAAGTTTACTCACAAGTAGAATCAAACCAAATTAAATATTTCCTATTGGAATACAATCTTAAACAGTTGTAATCGTTTTACAAAGCAAAGTCTTTTGAGGATGGAAGTTGAGGCTTCTGAGATGTGAGAACTGGAACCCAGGACAGGGCCCTGTTTCGGACAACGCCTTCTTCAGCTGGTGGTATCAAATAACAAAATAACAAGATAATCAGAGCCTAAGGTTTCAATTATTCGAATCAAAACAATGGTTGTGTTCAAACAATACAAACAATATACACAATGGTTTTAAGATATTATTCATTGTACATAGCTCTTCATACTATTTGGTTTATTACCTCGTCTTTTTGAACAGAATAGGAGTAATTGAAACCTTAGGCTCTGATGTATCTTGTTATTTTGTTATTTGATACCACCAGCTGAAGAAGGCCTAGTATAAAATAAGCCATAGCAGGATTTCTACGCATTTGTGAAATATAAGCCATACCCCGAAAATAAGACATAGTGACGCGGCGCCTCTCCCTTAAGACGGCCTGGATAGGCGTGGCTTTGCAGCGTACCGACGCGGAGCGGTTAAAATAAGACATCCCCCGAAAATAAGCCATACTGTGTTTTTTTGAGGGGGAAAAAATATAAGACGGTGTCTTATTTTAGGAGAAACACGGTAGTCTTTCTCTAACTCTTCTGCTAATGAATATGCCGTCTTCTATTACCTTTGCACTGTTTATGTGTGGGGAACTGAGGTAGCCACACACCCCCAATATCGTCTAAACCATTGTAACCAAATCTGTTTCGCGGAAGGAACCAAAACTAAAATCAGAAAGTTGCTATGAACTAGTTATCGAAACTATACAGCTGAGTCATTAGCAAAGAAACCAAAGGCGACAGAAATCAAAGATTCAAACGCCATGTGATCTTAATCTCCACCAACAGAACTTAATTTTCATTTTCACACCAAGGCTCCAGCCCCTCAGCCAGCTTTTGCTGTTTCAACCATGACCATGTAAAATAAAACAGTAATTACAACAAACAGATCATTCACAACAGCAGTTAAATCTAATCTATTTGCAATAGTGCTGGGAAGGCAGAAAAGACTTCAGAAGACGCCAAGTCGAATCTGGCCACTGTTAAGAGAGTCAAGAAGCCAGAAGAATATCAGTCTGGTTTCACCCTGGATAAACTTCATTAATCAGATTATTGCTTGCGTTTTTGTGAAGTAATTCCCATTCTAATCACATCCCACCCCCACCCCCTTTGCTTAATGGGTGTCAATCAATCAATCAACTTTATTTCAGCTTTAAGCTCATAACACAAGACAACACAAGAACAGCAGTTACACTCACAAAGTTGGATTTAAAATTATTGGCAATAAAATTAGTGGTAATCAAGACTTAATAAGTATTCAAGATAGTGTAAATATTAATTCCAAACAATTTCAATTTCCAATCAACAGTCCATTTTGTCTCTTGTATGTCAGAACGGAAGTTAAAATTTTTGCCATTTGTAGGGTTACAAACTGGTCAGTGTCTTGCAATAAAAAAGCAAGGAGGAAGATTGCTTAATGGGTGGTAAACGGACACACAATAAGAAAGAACAATCCGAGAAGAGAGGTCCCAAAACAGCTTCACGGCCACAATCGTCTACCTGTTTAATTCTCATGTCCCGCTGAACGCGATAGGAACGGCAGTTAGGAACAGGCCGTTTTCCCAATTGCTTGAGAGCTAGGTTGTTTCTTAAATATATATACATATGAGTAAAAGAAGACATAAAGAAAGAAAAGATGAATACTCTTTCCTTCACTCTAGTAACCAATAGCAAAACAAAACAAACAACTATCTTTATTACGGTCAAAGACCAGAGAACAGTTAATAACAATCCATAACCAGAAATAGTATTGGAGGTTGAGTTATATTACAGAATTAGAACCCATCTAATAGAACTGATACTTACATTTAAAATTAAAATGTAAAACTTAAGATTTTAAAATGTTACATTAATAGATCTTTACCACCTATTAACATTCCTTCAGAGATTAAATCTCAAATCTCAGTCTCAGTCATTATTCGTCTTACTCTTGTCGCAATAAAACAAAATTTTGCAACGATCCTAGTGGTCTCCATATCTTTTCCCAACAGTTTCCCCAACAGCGGTTCAATCAGTTCTTTCCTTGAGTCACAATACAGTGGACAGTATAAGAGAACGTGCCCAGTGTATTCAATCTCATTACAATCACGGGGGCATAATCTTTGATCGATTGGTATCTTACTATATCTGCCCTCTAAGAGAGCTGAGGGGAGGGTATTAAAACGAGCCCTGGAAAAAGCCCAGCGATGTTTGGGGTTGTCTAGTGCAGTGTTCCCCAACCTTGGGCCTCCAGCTATTTTCAGACTACAATTCCCATCATCCCTGACCACTGGTCTTGCTAGCGAGGGATGATGGGAGTTGTAGTCCAAAAACAGCTGGAGGCCCAAGGTTGGGGAACACTGGTCTAGTGACTTAAGATAGTTTGCTGGATGGAGGCTTTGAAGATCATAGAGAGGCCTATAACCAATAGCATATAATTAACAATATATCATGCGGTAGTGTGGGTGTAGGGAGCACAGGATAAACCCTGCAATTGGAAAACTATAAGGCTTTTGGGAACCAGAGGCAGTTGTACCAGAAAATAGGATTATCTGAGGCAGACACCTCAGCTAGCAGATTTGGGGCACCTTCGAGGGTGGCAGAACGGAAGAGACAGATCTGACTCAACACTAGGAAACTGTTGTTTGTTTGTTTGTTTGTTTGTTTGTTTGTTTGTTTGTTTGTTTTTGCACAAGCCCTGTAGAAATGGCAGCGCTTTCGCTGAGCGTTTGCCCGTTTCAATGAAGCTTCCACAGGAAAACTTTCTGCTGGTAGATTGTCCCCCAGCATGCCAGTTAGTGGGAGCAGAAGTGCCATCTAGATTTTCTCGTCTCAGATACCAAAATGCCCCAGGCCAGTCGATGGAAGTAATCATAGTGGTATAATTACAGATAGGAGATAGGTTAGGGGTTTTTTAAATTTATTTTTTTATGCTGGAAGCCTCCCAGAGTGGCTGGGGCAACCCAGTCAGATGGATGGGGTGCAAATAATAAAATTATTTATTATTATTATTATAGGTTTGTTCTACAGCTAGTCTAAGGTTACCAGATTTTTTTTTCAATGAATCCAGGGACACTTTTAAACTTCAATGGATTTTGTATGGGGACTGATTTATAAATCAGGGGACTGTCCCCAGGAAACTTAAGGTCTGGTAACCTTAAGCTAGTCACCGTAACTTCTCACCATTCTAAAATAAATAAATCGTGAGCATTTAGCCAGAAGCAGGAGAAGAGAAAATTATTCTGTTTTATCATACAGCACAGAAAGTTGATCCTGCAATCAATGGGGAAAAGTGAAATTTTCAGACAAAGGGAAACAGGCAAAAGTTGTAATAGTACATACAACATTACCCTTTTGTCTAATTATTTGGTTCATACAGAAGGCACGCTGCCTTTCTTTTTCTCACAGGCGTTATGCTTTAATTATCACTTGCAAACATATATACCTGCCATGTGACATCTGAAGGACACGCCTCATGGACAGAGAAAGTCCCTGAGCAACAACTGTCTGTTACAGTGGCCCTCCAAATGAGTGAACTTTCCCTGCACTCTCAATTCACTGTCTACATTTCCCAGCACCTGCTCAAGGTCTCTTCGCAATCTGGCCCTGCAAAGAAACTCAGGTCGAGAGAGAACAGAACGAGTAACAGTATAACTCTGACCCAAGAACATGCCAATTTTCCAGCTACACGGAGCTCATTCGCCAGCCAAATGGAACTAAATCTCCTGTTGCACACACAACAAAGATATTTAAAAATGCTATTTAAAACAACAACAACAACAACAACAACAACAACAACCAGGTATTCACAAAACGTTCATCCATTCTAATACTTCCAAAGGGGTAGTCATGTTACTCCATTGCAGCAAACACAACCTAAGAGTATTGCAGACAACCAAATAGCAATGCACATAAACTCACACAGAACAGCAGGCCATTAATGGAAGCAAGCACCCAGAAATTATGAGTGACAGGTTCTCCCTCTACCATGCCCAGTGCAAATCCAGCCCTTAATCTAACCAGGGGAACTGCCATTTGGATAATTCTACAAAAAAAAAAGGTACGGGCTGGGTTGCGCTGTCAGGAGAGGGGAAGAACCCCAAAGCAGGAACAAAATATTTACTTTAAAAAAACAAAAACCCGACCATTCATGTCGACACAGATGTTATTAATAGCTGTAATTTCATTACAATTAAATGTGAATCGACATTACATATTTATATCAGTTTTATGTCATTTTGATGGGAGTGACTTCCTGCAAAGAATGCTGAGGGTTGTAGTTTGGTGAGGTGCTGAGCATTTTCTGTTAGCAATCCCTACGTTTCCCCCAGATTCATTTGGGAGACGATACCACGGTTAAATTCAGTGTATGGTGCAGAGCTTAATGACAAGCCCTCTGGCTAAGATTTAGAGGCCTTCCTGGGCATTACTTTCTCTCTGTAAAGAAAGTATTCTGCCACAAAAGTGTCTTCTGGGTTAAAATTGGTTGTTACTCCTTTAAAAAAAAACACCACAACTATCATCTTCTTAGTACGGAAACACAAAGGTGTCTGGATTACTGGTGCTACCCCCTCCTTCTTATTCAGCTGCCTGCAATTGCATCTGCTCAGCATCACCAAAACAGCCACTGTCTCCTCAGTCTAAACCACAGAGCCTAGGGCTTGCCGATCGGAAGGTCGGCGGTTCGAATCCCCGCAACGGGGTGAGCTCCCGCTGTTCAGTCCCTGCTCCTGCCAACCTAGCAGTCCGAAAGCATGTCAAAGTGCAAGTAGATAAATAGGTACCGCTCCGGCGGGAAGGTAAATGGCATTTCTGTGCGCTGCTCTGGTTTCGCCAGAAGCGGCTTAGTCATGCTGGCCACATGACCCGGAAAAACTGTCTGTGGACAAACGTCGGCTTCCCTCGGCCAGTAAAGCAAGATGAGCGCCGCAACCCCAGAGTCGTTCGCAATTGGACTTAACTGTCAGAGGTCCTTTAAATTTAAGTGCTTTAAAAGGATAATCTCAAGTTGCCTGCAGGCTGTCAATGTTTTGCAGGAGGGATTCAATTGCATACCAGAAAATTTAGGTTTACGCAATTAAAGTGGATTCAAGTGCTCTGGCACAACATGTCCACTTTTTTTAGAAAGTGCATTTTGCCGTTAAGGAAGTAGCAAGGGAGTGCATTAAAAAGTGTGGGGTAGCAGCAATTTGATGGAAATGCATATTCCTCTAAAGAACAAATCAGGATGAATACTCACTCCCCGCAAATAAATAAGAACGTATGCTCAATAAATAGCAGGCATCATATAACCTCAGTGTAAGCTTTGTGCAGGTAAATCAGGATGAATACCCAGCAAGCAGGTAATCTGGAGAAGTCCTGGATCTCTTATTATTACAACCATTGTGCAGGTGGTTTTAGTCAGAGTAGACCCATTGAAATAAGTTCACCTAAGCAAGTAAAACTTAGTTGAATACTACCCATTCTTTCCACAAATCACTGAATGAAACCAGTTAAGGAAATTCTAACACAAACCCTTCCCGATTCAGGGCTACAGAATATGGTACCAGTTTTGACACAACCACCACTCTTCTGAAAAACAGCCTTGTTTCTCGCAGATAAATCCGTCCTAGAACCATGGGCATAGTTTGAAACTGGTTGCCTCCATTGTCCCACCCTGTAAAACTCCACTAATGGATGGGAGGATAGTGGCTTTCTGTTTAAAGCACTTAGCTAAGGTGGGAAGGTAATTCGACAGATTAATAGAACTGCAGTAGAAATAAGTCAAGGTAGATAACGGGAACATCCATTTTGGAGGCAGTTCTGGGGGAGGGGGGGGAATGTGTGAGAATGGTTGCCCTCATCCTCTGCTTGTGGGTTTCCTGGAGGCCTTTGGATGTAGCAAGATGCTGGACCACATGACCCAACAGGGCTCTTTTATGGGTTGCAATGAGAGTCAGTTCAACACTGACGTGAGGAACATAATGGGGCCATTTGCCCAGTAGCACTTTGAAGGAAACAGGAAAGAATGCAGTATATATATAGGCACCGTTTTAGCTGATCCCTCCCTTTGAGAGTTGCACCCTTGCCTAAATCTGGGCACAAAAGACATGGGTATCACTTAGGTGTGGGAATCAGAAGCTGCATATACAGAGGATAAACTTGCAGCAAGATCACATGTCTGCAGTGTGAAGCCATGAGCCAAATTGTGACTCGTGTTTATTCTCAAGTTGCCCTTAATATGAAAGGGCAGCATTCATTCACCAGCGCTCACTCAAACTGTGGGGTGGGGGGAGCTGTTATCCCCCCCTCCCACCCCTCGGTTTCCGTGAGAGAGATCCAGAGAATTTTGCCCTATGTCCTAGAGAAGATTTGCTAAGGTGTTGTTGGGTGGGCACCTGCCTATCTGTAACTGCCAAGTTGGTGCTTACTGGGGGGGAGGGGAGGGACTCCAGCCATGACAAGAAACCTTTTCCTTCCCTCTAAAGCCAGATGTGGGTGGCGCTATGGGTTAAACCACAGAGCC
This sequence comes from Darevskia nairensis, assembly GCA_034642065.1. Lineage (NCBI taxonomy): Eukaryota > Metazoa > Chordata > Lepidosauria > Squamata > Lacertidae > Darevskia > Darevskia nairensis. Next base: position 146,174 of record JAWWNI010001155.1, read on the forward strand.
TAGGGCTTGCTGATCAGAAGGTTGGCAGTTCGAATCCCCGCGACGGAGTGAGCTCTCGTTGCTCGGTCCCTGCTCCTGCCAACCTAGCAGTTCGAAAGCACGTCAAAGTGCAAGTAGATAAATAGGTACCACTCCGGCGGGAAGGTAAACGGCGTTTCCGTGCTCTGGTTCGCCAGAAGCGGCTTAGTCATGCTGGCCACATGTCCCGGAAGCTGTACGCCGGCTCCCTCGGCCAGTAAAGCAAGATGAGCACCGCAACCCCAGAGTGTCTGCGACTGGACCTAATGGTCCTTTAAAGCCAGATGTGGCGCATTCAACCGGCAGTGCGAAGAGGCCTGCAGGATGCGGCACAGGCCATCCCCCATCGCACTCCTGGTCTTGCAACTGGCAGACCAAGCTGTGCCCCGAGTCTAAGACTGCAACCCCGTGTCTCCTGGCAGCCCGACCCTTTTCATCCAGTCCTCCCGCTGCTTTGACCCGCTAAGTCTCCTAGGACTGCAGCCTTGAGAGGAAACGCGAACGCTGCGGGCGCACAGGTCCCGGTGGTTCTGGGCGCCTGGGCCGCCCGCTCTCCTGCGGGTTTCCTCGACTGCAGCCCCGCGCCTTCGCTGCGCTTCGCGCGGAAAGCGCGACTCGCTCGCGGGAACAGGCTCCGAGGCGCCTTCTGGCTCCGACGCGCCTTCGGCTCGCGGGTCTTGGGTTAAGGTGAGCGCGGGGCCCCGCTGCCCGCCCCGCCGGCGCGCACTTACTTCTCGTAGTCGAGGCGGCAGTAGAGCTTCTGGTCGCGGAAGAAGCAGGTGCCTCGCAGGGGATCGTGGCAGGCGGCGCAGCGCACGCAGCGCTCGTGCCACAGGCGCTCGTTGAGGCGCAGCAGGAACCGCTCCGCGATGACGCCGCCGCAGCCCTCGCACACCGAGCGCGCCCGCGCCGGGGCTCCCCCTGCAACGAACGCGAGGGCCGTGAGGAGCCGTCCCGGGATCGCCCCATCCATCCCTTCAGCCTTGCCATCCAAGGCGCACCAAGGAGGCCCCCTGCTCCCGCTGCCGCTTAGACAGGCTCCGCGCGAACGAGCTACTCCAGCCTGCGGAAGGGACAGCTGCCATTCGGGAACTCAAACCCGTTTTCTCCGACGGGGCGGAGGCGCTTGCGGTTCCTCGGACGCGCCAGGACGCGCCTCCTCCCCACCTCCCGTTCCATGGAGCCGGACGGGACTCCCGGCTAAGAACGTGCGTTAGGATCGGGCTGTGGCTCGAAAGTAAACACCGGCTTGAGGGCCAGTCCGAGAAAACCTTGAGGTGGGAATCTGCGCAGCCCCAAATGGACTTGCGACGGGGCGCCTTCGCACGCCGATCCCGCTCTCAACCCACAAGCTTTATCTCGTTTCCCTACGTCTCCCAAACTTATCGCGTCCCTTGCAAACCCCGACGGGGATTTCTCTCTCCCTAAATATGTCCGTTTTCAGTAAGGGGCGAGCAGATCTTTAATGTCCTTTCAAAACGAAGGCGCGGGATCCTGAGCCGCTGTCGAAACGATCTTTGGTTTGGATGCAAAGCATCCCGCCCGCCATCGTGGCGTTATGAAAAGAAAGTTTGTTTTTTTTTAAAAAAGCAGTTGGATTTTAGACAACAAAAAGGGGGCTCTGTGGCTTTCTTTTTTGTTTGTTTGGTTTTCTTTTTTTTTTCTAAGGGGGTGACTAATAAAATCCTATCGCACTTGGAGAAAGGAGGCAAGATTCAGGCTGAGCGAATGTTTGCCGCCCTAGGGCCAAAGCGAAGCGAAAACGAAAAAGGCTTCGAATTCTAAACGAAAAAATCTTTTCTCTCCTTCTTATTCGTATCTGCTTCTCTTTAGAAATACAATGTGAAATATACTTCTGAGACTCGGTCGTTTGGTGACTTGAACAAACGATTCAAAGGCGCGCTTCCTCCCCTTCCAGGCTGGAAAATATTGGGCACCCAGGGGCTGTATATTTGGAAGGGCAAAGACAGAACCAAGATTTTGCTCCCTGGGAGGGGCGGAATATTTCAAAATTTATCCATGTTTTCTTAGGTACGGACTCGATCTTTCCTGCCTAGAATTTGCGGTCCTGTTATATTACCATTTAGAGATTATTCGTCGAGACAAAAGTTCCTCGGGTGGGACAACCGCATCCCGGGACAATCCCGCGTCACCTGTGGTCGCGATGTTCTCCATCTGCCCACTGCGCGACCCTCGAAACTTGAAACGCGCAACGTCCAGGACAAAGAGGCTTTCATTGCGCGGCGCTGCCGAGTGAGCCGACGGAGAAGATGCGACGACGACGACGACGACGACGACAGAGGAACAACTGCCGTGCAGGGTGCGGGCATACAGAAGCAGAGGAAAGACGTTCTCCGCTATTCCCTTCCAAGAAACGTTATTAGCCCTGGCGCGCTGATTATCCGCTCCAGCTCCATGCAGCGTGTACAGAACAAGATTTCTGTACTAGTTATTACCCTCATAGATCTCTCTGTGTTTGTGGGCTTGGGTAAGTAAACTAATAAAGACATAGATATTGCTATTTGGGCAGGATCTTTCTTAAATTCTATGGGTGATGGAGAAGACACAAGGGGTCCCCTTCTCTCTCTCCTTCCTAGCGAAGGTACTTGGGACGCTTGTTTTCTTCCCACAACGGAGAAAACCGCCCGCCCCCCGCCTTCTTTTCCTCCCACCTAAGACGCACCCCGGAGCTGGTCGTTTGAACCCTGCCGGGCTGGCGAGACTGCAGGCGCCGCCTGTCCTCCGTTTCCTTCCTTCGGGACCGGGATCAAACGAGCAGCTCCCGCGGGACAGGAAGGCAGGCGGAGCAACTCCGGCACCCGAAGGGAATCCGGCACGGAAGCGGGGCTCGCTTTGGGAAGGGGCTGCCTCGGGGAACTTTGGCACTCACCCAGCACCGAGGAGAGGGAGGTCGGCTGCGGCGGAGGCGGCTCGAGCGCGTCGTGCAGAGTCTCCTCCATTTTCAGGCCGTCCAACATGGCCCACAGAGGCAGGGTGAGCAGGTGCGACTCCGCTTTTAAAAGGGCCGGAAGGGGGAAAAGTCAGGGCCAGGGCGCTTGGGATCTCCCCGTCCACGCCTCCCGGCAAGCTGGGCCTGCAGCTCCCTCCCGCCGCGCGCAGCTTCTTCCCTCTAGCGGTTGCTGGACGCCCCGAAGGCGCCCGCGGGAACTCGCGGACCCCGCCGCAGCCCGGCAAGCCGCGGAGAGCGGCCGGGTTCCGGGTGCTTCGCGGGCCTCCCGCCTTCTCCGTGCGCGGCAGAAAGCGCTTACCTGGCGGCGGCTGCAGCGGGCCGAGGCTGCCGTCGGAGCCCGGGTTGGGAAGCCCCCTGCGCCCAGCCTTCACGAGGGCGCCACGTCCTTCGCTGCGCTTCGAGGCGGGAGGTGGGCGCCGCCAGCAAGGGGCGGCGGGCGGCCCCCAGCTGCCCGGAGCTCGGCCCGAGGTAGCCGCGGTGCCATCCCCGGCTTGCTGAAGCCGGGCCAGGCGCGCGGGTCTCCTGCAGGTGGGCTCGGCTCGGCTCGGACTGGGCTCTGCCCCCTCCCCGCTGGGCGAGCCCCGCAATCGGAGGACGGAGGTTTCCTCCCCCCCGGTGCGAGGCTCATCCCTGCCCCCCCCCCCACCTCACCTCAAGCCGGCAAACCCGGCGCTGGAGCAGGACAGGAGCCCGTGCCGCTTGGAGGAGACGCGTTCACACGTCAGGGCGGGGAGGGGTTGTGCTTCGCCGGCCAAAAAGATCGACAGGGGCCCCCAAGTTGAGGGAGTGACGGAGGGAGGCGGGCAAGGGCGATCTGCAACTTGCAGAAGCCGAAGTGTTTCTGAGACGTATTGTTTAGAAAAACGCATACTTTGGCTCAACAGGGTTAGCGCTATTATTTGCTTTGTTGTTATTGCTGTTGCCGCCGCTCCTGGGACAGGAGCGATTCTCATCCGTGCTTCCCTCTAGATCCGGAGACGCGACCGGCGCTGAGCCGTCGGGGAAGGCAAGAGTTCTCCGCTGTGCGAAGCGCTTTACGCCCGAGGCACGTTTACTCAGGAGTAAATGCCGCTGGTTTCAGGATGCATCGAATGGGAGCCTTAGCTTCGCTGTGACTGTGACCCACAGCTCAGTTAAGGCTACATTGGCTTCGACGACCCCGACCCACGTGCGAATACCTCTGCACCAGGGATTCCTGGTTTGGGGGACACCCAGCCCTAGGCACCCTAATATACGCATTTCGCAGGAGAAAAAGAAACCGGGGGTGCTCAGAATCCCTCCTTCCCTCCCAAAGCAAGCAAAACACCCCCACACACCCAAATAAAGACAAAGAAAGCAGGCAACGTCCGCAGCCCACCGAAAAATCAAGAAACCCCGCCTCAAACTAACAGTGGAAAAAAGTTTAACACCCCTGTATCTTTTTACAGATAAAACGGGGTTTTGGTATGGTGCCCGTAGACGCCACCATGGGCGTAGCCAGGAATTTTGTTGTGGGGGGCAGCCAAAGTGGTTGAGCTTTTTTTTTTTCCTTTTCTTTTTTTCTTTTAAATCAAAGTTGTTGGGCAGTTGCCGCAGGAGCGTCGACGCCACCGGGTTTCGCGTCAGTCCAGGAACTCACGCGAGCCTTTATGAGGGCTCATGCATACGACCAAGTTCTACCTCGAGGTGCAGTCACGTGTGGATGCGCGCGCCAGGCGCTTTCATGTCGATTCAGAAGGAAGCCCCATTCATTCCCATGGTTCCAAATAAGAGCAGGGGCTCTAAGTGCGCTCTTGGAAAGGCTAAACACCTCAACAAAGAGACGCTAATAATAGCAGCGCATGATGATGATGATGATTGCGTGATAAAAGCATTATGTTATTGTTATTGTTGTTTATTTCTTGCATTTATATCCTGTCTTCTCCGCACCAGGAGCATGGGCGTAGCCAAGGGGGCAGCTGCCCTGCAAAGTCCATCAAAATCAATACAAATCAATACAAATCTGAGGTTCTGCCCCCGCAACAAAAGCCTGCCCTCCCTAACAAAACCCGTGGCTACGCCCATGACCAAGGTGGCACACACGGTTCTCCCCCTCTTCATTTAATCCCCACAACAGGGTAGGTTTAAAAAAAAGGTAAAGGACCCCTTACAGTTAAGTCCAGTCCCCAACGACTCTGGGGCTGCGGCGCTCATCTCCTTTTACTGGCCGAGAGAGCCAACGTTTGTCCGCAGAGAGTTTTTCCCGGTCATGTGGCCAGCAGTGAGGTAGGTTAGGCTGCGGCATTGACTGGCCCATGGCCGAGTGAGGATTCCAACCGTGGCCTCCCAGGTCCTAATCCCACACTTTAACCACTGCACCCCCACTGCCATCGCAGCTTGCCACGATAAGTGACTGACACTTGGAATGCATTGCTTTTTCAGCTCCCATCCTCTCTTCTGCTCCATCATTTCCCGCTTTGATGGTTCTTGATCAACAATCTCACAGGAGCCAACTCCTAGGGCGGCCCTCCCAATAAAAGCCCCCCCCACACACACACACCAGTTGATAGGCATTCCAGTGGTGCTCGTGGGCCAGTCTTGTGATCCATAACGCGAGGCGGGGCTTACCTGCCCCCACCCAATATTTTGTTCAAGCTGGCGCCCCTGAACAATATAGGCGCTTACTCAGAAGTAAGTTCCCACTGATTGCAATGGGATGTATTCCCCTGTGAAGTGTGCAGAGCAAGAGACTCCAACGCAGGTTTAACAGCAGGTTTGGATCAATATACGAAGGAGGGATAATATAATATAATAATAATAATTTATTACTTATACCCTGCCCATCTGGCCGAGTTTCCCCAGCCACTCTGGGCGGCTTCCAATCAAATATTAAAACAATACAGCATTAAATATTAAAAACTTCCCTAAACAGGGCTGCCTTCAGATGTCTTTTAAAAATAGGATAGCTGCTTATTTCCTTGACATCTGCTGGGAGGGCGTTCCACAGGGCAGGCGCCACTACCAAGAAGGCCCTCTGCCTGGTTCCCTGTAGCTTTGCTTCTCGCAATGAGGGAACTGCCAGAAGGCCCTCGGTGCTGGATCTCAGTGTCCGGGCTGAACGATGGGGGTGTAGACGCTCCTTCAGGTATACAGGACCGAGGCCATTGAGGGCTTTAAAGGTCAGTACCAACACTTTGAATTGTGCGTGCTCGGAAACGTACTGGGAGCCAATGTAGATGTGTGCCGGAGCGGGGTTGGGACTGGAGGAGCCTCGTTTCCTCTCGTGTGGCCTTGGAGCAGGGATGGCCACGCTGCCTGGCTGGTCCAGCAACCCGGGGAGGGCACCGCACTAGCTACCTCTGGCCTGCCTTTGCGTTATAGCTGATTCCACGGAAGGGGAAGGAGAAGGCAGGGGAGTTGAGAAGAGCTCTCCAGGAGGAATTGCGCGATGGAGCGAGAGACCTCAGGAAACTTTGCTCCTCTTGGATATTGCGCGCAAAACTTCCGAGGATGCTTCCAGACAACCAAGTCAATCCCCACTCTTTCCTTCTCTGTTTCCACATCCTGCCATCTCCAGCGCGCGAGGCGGTTTACAAACTGGCAAAAGTAATTTAAAGAGCAGAGTTCTGTCATGCGCTGCCCGTGGGACTCCTTAGTGGCGTGGCGCATGCATCACAACCAAGCCACGCCGTTTACGCAGCAGGGCGGCGCAGCTCTAGGGAAAGCAACGCCTCCCCTCTTCGCCATGCACGGCGTCAAGCATCGACAAGGCATTGTTGCAACGGGGAGGGGGAGATTCTGGGGAAACGTGGGAACTGAGAAGCAGAGCAGCGCTTTGCACGAAGAGAGTTTGGGCTCTGGCCACCTCTAGGGCAGCTCCAAGGGAGCCTCTCTCTGCCACGCCAGGCAATACCGGGCCAGAGGGAGCAAGGTGCAAGGTGGCTTCAGGGATAGCTTTTAGAGCTTTTTAGAAGAGGCGCTGGAGCCGCTGCTTGGGCTGCCCCTCCTCAGCATCCTGAGGAATGTCCGCAATTCGCTTGCTGACTCATCAGAGGAGTCTTTGGCTGCCTCCGTGTGGGCACTGGTGGAACTTGGGAAAGGAAGAACCAGCTCCGGTCAATTGCGCCAACAGCAGCAGGTGGAGCTACTTTTCAACAAGTGGACATTTACCGAAAAGGGTGGAGGTAAAACAAACAAACAACAACAACAACATATATTTAAAGAAAGCCAACGGGGGGGGGGGTGCATATAATCGGGTAGTCATCAAAAGGGACCCAGGGCTTGCCGATCAGAAGGTCGGCGGTTCGAATCCCTGCAACGGGGTGAGCTCCCGTTGCTCGGTCCCAGCTCCTGCCAACCTAGCAGTTCGAAAGCACGTCAAAGTGCAAGTAGATAAATAGGAACAGCTCTGGCGGGAAGGTAAACGGCGTTTCCGTGCGCTGCTCTGGTTCGCCAGAAGCGACTTTGTCATGCTGGCCACATGACCTGGAAGCTGGACGCCGGCTCTCGGCCAATAAAGCGAGATGAGCGCCGCAACCCTAGAGTTGGACACGACTGGACCTAATGGTCAGGGGTCCCTTTACCTTTACCATCAATAGACACATTCCTATATTGCAGGCATGTCCAACAGGTAGATCGTTATCTACCAGTAGATCACTGGATGCCTGTGGTAGATCACTGGTAGATCACTGGCTCCCCCAAAGAAGCTCAACAACTTTGGCTCCCCTAAAAAAAAGCTCAAACTTTTTGCTCTGCACCCACCAAAAACAGGAATTTCCTTCTCCCTAAAAAAAAGTTCAACAACTTTGACCTGAATGCCTAAAAAACGGGGCTTTCCTCCTCCCCCAAAAAGCCCCCAAAAGGGGGGTAGATCACTGCTAGTTTTTAACTCTGTAAGTCTCTTGGGAAACAAAATAAAAAATAAAAAAAATCCTTCCAGTAGCACCTTAGAGACCAACTAAGTTTGTTCTTGGTATGAGCTTTCGTGTGCATGCACACTTCTTCAGATACCTTCAGATACCTTCAGTCTCTTGGGAGTTGGCCACCCCTGCTATATTGCAACAGGTTCCTTTTTCTCTCCTCAGCTGTTTCCAGACTGGAAAAGAAAGGGAACCCGGACTTTGAGAAAGTTGCCTGAACCCGAGAAAGACAGCTTGGCTGCCTCTTAGGGAAGACCCAGGTCATCAGCCTGAGTTTCCACAGCCGCCACCAAACACGAACCACCATTGGCAGCAAGAGCAGCAGATATGTTCTGTGCCTAAGATAATATTTCATTTTCTTGCTAATTATGCTGTTTTAAATCTACATTTTATATTTGACTTCCTTTGGTGAAGTGTTTGAGATTTTTTAAAATTAACTTTGCTGCATTAAATGTGCATTCTGCAGTTGGCCTTGGTCATGTTTTATTTTGAAATCTTTAAAATAATATTTTAGTTTCCTGCTAATTGTACTGCTTTGAATGTATACTTTATATCTGACTTTCCTCTTGTAATGTTTTATGTTGGCTTGTTTTATATGGTGTTTTCATGTAGGTTGCAAACCAATTTGAGTTTTCTTTCTTAAAAATGTAAAGCAGCATAGAACTGAAATGAGTAGTAGTAAGAATAATAATAATAATAATAATGACTTTGGCCATAGTTATAATTTTTCAAACTTTACTAATTCAGTCCCTGTAAGAGGGTGTAACCAAGGACTTCAGTGTGCTTGACCATACAGTTTTGGCTGGGAGAAATACTGCAAAACTTCTGAGAATATGGCTGTGAACACAAGACATTTTGTTCTAGAATCCATGGAGACTGGGCACTTTTTTCCCAACGTGGTCCTCACACATTTTAGATTTATTGTATATTTTTTTGCTCCTGAACAGCAGAAAACTGGTCTCATTCCCAAAAAAAAAAGCTCAGTGCAGTGTGTCCATGGATGACCTAATCAAGGGGAAGGTCTAGACTCAATCTAGATGGACACAAACATTTCTGTATTGAGAAAACTACATTTCTGTGCTGTGTGTACACAGCCTACAGGGCAAAATGTGGTTTCAAGATGTGTAATCCACTGATCCCCAAATTTTGGAGTTCTAGGGTGTTTCTATGTAGTCATTTTTGTGGAATTCATGCTGGTCACGCACACAAGTTTTTTGCACTGATCACATAAAACCCTCACCATCAAAATGCCATAGTAAAAGGTAAAGGGACCCCTGACCATTAGGTCTTCGTGACCGACTCTGGGGTTGCAGCACTCATCTCGCATTATTGGCCGAGGGAGCCGGCGTACAGCTTCCAGGTCATGTGGCCAGCATGACAAAGCCGCTTCTGGCGAACCAGAGCAGCGCACGGAAACGCCGTTTCCCTTCCCGCCGGAGCGGTACCTATTTATTTACTTGCACTTTGACGTGCTTTCGAACTGCTAGGTGGGCAGGAGCTGGGACCGAGCAATGGGAGCTCACCCCATCGCAGGGATTCGAACTGCCGACCTTCTGATCAGCAAGCCCTAGGCTCTGTGGTTTAACCCACAGCGCCACCTGGGTCCCTTTCATCAAAATGCCATACTGTACTTTAAAGTTTTTAATCTGGATTTTCCTCTTCCTGCAGGAAGTCCATGGAGTGGAAATAGCCTGTTATACATCTACAGTCCCCTCTGGTGTGGAAACTTGTTTGCACATTATTTTTATTCTTTGTCATAAGTATGATGTTTTGTCAGGACACTGCAGTCTGCAATATTTTCTCACCTCTTGCCAGCTCTGTCACCCAAAAATCTTGCACTCATGGGCATTCACAATGACCACAATGTTTTCCACATTAGGAGAATATTCCACAGGGATTCTGTTTTGTATTCCCAATATACCAACAGGGACATCGGTTTAAAATTGTGCTAAGAAATTCTTAGAAATTAGTGTTTGAAAGTAAATTCCAAAGGTTCCCCCCCCTAAGCACTCTTTTTCAAAAACTTCTTTTGTATTAATTGTATTTTCCTGTTGTGCTTTCATCCCATGGCACTGCTGTGAGACCTAAAGGCTAGCAAGAAGAAGAAGAGTTTGGATTTGATATCCTGCTTTATCACTACCTGAAGGAGTCCCAAAGCGGCTAACATTCTCCTTTCCCTTCCTCCCCCCCAACAAACACTCTGTGAGGTGAGTGGGGCTGAGAGACTTCAAAGAAGTGTGACTAGCCCAAGGTCACCCAGCAGCTGCATGTGGAGGAGCGGGGAATCGAACCCGGTTCACCAGATTACGAGTCTACCGCTCTTAACCACTACACCACGCTGGCTCTCTCAAGACCAACTAGGTGGGTCTTTCCCATCAGATGGTTGTCTGCAACCCCAGACAGATGACAACTGTGCATGTTAATGACCCAACCTATATGGTACTTGTCCTTTAAATCTTGCATGGGGTAAAATATGGGAAGGCTGCTTTCATGCCACTGTTGTGATGTACCTTAGGCTGCAATCCTAAACAAACTTAGCAGAGAGCAAGGCCCGTGGACATTTGAAAAAACAGGTAAAGACAGAATTCCTAGTGTAAAGTTGTGGAGAAAAACACAAGCCACCAAGTGGTGGTGGTTGGTAGTGCACTCATTGTAAGAGACCAAAGAAACATCTCTAGGACAGAGCCAGAATGTTTGTGTAATTTAACAACAACAACAACAAAACAACAATATGTATTAATAATAATAATAATAATAATAATAATAATAATAATACCCTGCTCATCTGGCTGGGTTTCCCCAGCCACTCTGGGCGGCTTCCAACAAAATATTACAAACACGATAAAACATCAAACATTAAAAACTTCCCTAAACAGGGCTGCCTTCAAATGTCTTCTAAAAGTCAGATAGTTGTTTATTTGCTTGACATCTGATGGGAGGGCGTTCCACAGGGCGGGTGCCAAGAAGGCCCTCTGCCTGGTTCCTTGCAACCTCACTTTTCACAGTGAGGGAACCACCAGAAGGCCCTCGGAGCTGGACCTCAGTGTCTGGGCAGAACGATGGGGGTGGAGACGCCGAGGTCGTTTAGGGCTTTAAAGGTCAGCACCAACACTTTGAATTGTGCTCGGAAACATACTGGGAGCCAATGTAGGTCTTTCAGGACCGGTGTTATGTTGTCCCGGCGGCCACTCCCAGTCACCAGTCTAGCTGCCGCATTCTGGATTAGTTGTAGTTTCCGGGTCATCTTCAAGGGTAGCCCCACGTAGAGCACATTGCAGTAGTCCAAGTTGTAACCGTTATAATATGTTGGCCGATAAATGGCTGCTGCAACAATTGTGCCTCCTCCCCAGGTAAGTAAGAAAATAGCCTGTTTCACCTTGAGCGCAAGCAATACTGGGAGCTCAGGGGTGCAGTCAGAAATGGAGATTAATATTTTAAGATTAAGATTGAAACTTTCTTTCCCCTTGTGGAGTGAAGCACTGAATGGTTGCTGTTAGACCTATTTGCAACTGTGTCTGTAAGGTACTTGCAGCAGAGACAGTCCCTACTGACTGAAATTGCCCATGTGTAGTCTCAGACTTCCTGGCTGAAATCACTACTGGGATGGAATATTTCTTTGCCACACGAATAACCAGGGTCCTACTTGCACTTCTGATTGGCTGGTGCTATGGAGACAAGAAGGAGCTATAAGCAGCCTTCCATTTTGCTGAAGATCCTTGAGAAATAAAACACCCAAATTCACTCTTGCCACCTGCTGGAGAGTTTACGATACGACAATCTTACATGTTTAAAGGTAAAGGGACCCCTGACCATCAGGTCCAGTCGTGTCCGACTCTGGGGTTGCATGCTCATCTCGCTCTATAGGCCAAGGGAGCCGGCGTTTGTCTGAAGACAGCCTCCAGGTCATGTGGCCAGCATGACAAAGCTGCTTCTGGCGAACCAGAGCAGTGCACGGAAACACCGTTTACCTTCCCGTTGGAGCGGTCCCTATTTATCTACTTGCACTTTAATGTGCTTTCGAACTGCTAGGTGGGCAGGAGCTGGGACCGAACAACAGGAGCTCACCCCGTCGCAGGGATTCGAACCGCTGACCTTCTGATCAGCAAGCCTGTGGTTTAACCCACAGCGCCACCTGGTCCCTTACATGTTTGCATTATGTTATTTGTGGGATGTGAACAGGGCCAGATTTAGGTTTGATGAGGACCTAAGCTACTGAAGGTAATGGGGCCCTTTATATGTCCAGCTGTCCTTTGTCAACAACAAATTGTCGCTGTTTTTTGTCTTGAATATATGCTACCACAGGGTATATGGAAATTTATGGACCTAATAGGTATCTAAAGCCATTTGCACATAACAAAATATGTATTTTATCAAAGTACAGTGATACCTGGGTTTACAACCATAATCCGTTCCGGAGGTCTGGTTGTAAACCAAAACAGGTTGTCACCCAAGGCGTGCTTTCGCCAATGGGGCCTCCCAAAAAAAAATTGGTTGTAATCCCCTCCCCCCAAAAAAGGATTGTAATCCAAAAAAAAGGGACACACACTTCAGGGTTTGATATGGTTGTAATCCAAAACGGTTGCAAGCCAAGGTACCACTGTAATTGATATAGAAATGAGCAAACCAGTGATATTTGAGGGAGCAGGCTAGCAGGCGGGGCCCATTGCTTACATCATAGGAGCCTACACAACACAAAATACTGTTGCTGTATGTAGGTTTTATTTTATTTGTTTTTTATCTTATATTTTGGAAATGTACATCCAGGTTTTTTCCCCTTTCGTTTTTTTGGGGGCCCCCCAAGAGAGTGGGGCCCTAAGCTATAGCTTGTTTAGCTTATACGTAAATCCGGCACTGGATGTGCAAGGAACAAAACAACCCCAATCAAAACACACACACACACACACAAACACAAACAAACACACACCCTAAAGAAAGGGGGGGGAAGCAGCTCAATTTTGAAAATAAAAAATGGGGGTGTGGTGCCTGAGGGCGGGTGCCATAATGTCCACAGGCACAACTTTAAGGATCTCATGCTGAATACCAGCCAGAGCTGGCTCAAGACATTTGGGCATCTGAGGCGAACCACAAAATGGTGCCCGCCCCCATCTAAGGAAAGAAGGGGTGAGTGAATTCTCTTTGGCGATCCCTCGTAGCCGAGTAAGATGGTCTTCCATGAACATGGCCTTAACAGTGAGTCCATAAGTGACTGTGGAGGCCAATTCTGGATCCGCACGTCCTTCCACAGTGGGGAAATAGGTTTCTGGGCAGGAGTTGATCACGGTGAGGGTTTGCCAAGCGTGCCTTCCTCTTAGCACGTTTCTCCCTTTCGTCCTGAGTTCGAGTGTCTTCAAAGCCCATGACACCTTTGGCAAAGGCTGTTATCCAATTGGAGCACTCGCAGGCCAGTGTTTCCCAGTTGTCGGTGTTTATACTACATTTTTTTAGATTTGCCCTGAGACAGTCTTTAAACCTCTTTTGTTGGCCACCGGCACTATGCTTTCCATTTTTAAGTTCGGAATAGAGTAGTTGCTTTGGAAGACGATAATCAGGCATCCACACAACACGACCAGTCCAACAAAGTTGATGTTGTTTTCATAAGCTTCTGCGAAGATATTTAGGGTGGTTTGGAGGTCATCCTCTGAGCGTGCACACACTACATTCTCATCAGCACACTGAAGCTTTATGACGGAAGTTACGGTAACCTTACTCTTTGCTCTCAGCTTGCTCAGATTGAAGAGCTTTCCATCTGTTCGATATACTGTCAATCCTCCCTTTTTTGGCGGGAAACTCCCTTATTCCAATGCCGTTTCCTACTGCTATCCCAGATTGTTGATATCCCTTAAATTTCCCGGATTTCAAAGGAAGCAGCTCCTCTCCCTCCCTGCCGGCCAGGGAGGCTCCTCAGCTGTGTTGCTCGGCTGCCAATAAGGAGTCTGAGACCGACTGGGAGCAGAGCTTGCATGCCTTGTGCAGCCAGACCCTCACGCCCAACCAGACAGACAGCTTGCCTGCCGTCTATGCGCTCGCTCTTTCGCTCACCCGTTCGCGCGCAGCCTCTGGAGTGCAGGGTGGCGAGGCTACTTGGTGCCATTGCACTGCCCTCGCGGCATCCCTTATTTTCAAATCCGAAAGTTGACAGCTATGCACAGACTCCGTTAACCCAGAAATAGTACCTCGGGTTAAGAACTTTGCTTCAGGATGAGAACAGAAATCGTGCGGCGGCAGCGGGAGGCCCCATTAGCTAAATTGGTACCTCCGGTTAAGAACAGTTTCAGGTTAAGAATGGACCACTGGAACGAATTAAGTTCATAACCAGAGGTACCACTGTAACAGGACATTTAGAGGAGTTTGTTTGTAACGATCTTGCTTTCTGGAAAGGAGTGCCTGTCTCCCCCTCGCTAAATTAAGTCCTTGATTCGCAAGCCACTTTCTTTCAGGCACATTAAAAAATATATGTGGAAGCCAAGTTGGGCCATGCCTGCCAGACCCAGAACCACATCCTTGACCTTTCAGTGTTGAGAGGAGCGTCTTCCAACAATGTCTGCCAACCTAGCAGTTTGAAAGCACACCTGCTCCAGTAGATAAATAGGTTTACCGCTGCGGCGGGAAGGTAAACGGCGTTTCCGTGCGCTCTGGTTTCCATCATGGTGTCCAGTTGTGCCAGAAGCAGTTTAGTCCTGCTGGCCACATGACCCGGAAAGCTGTCTGTGGACAAACGCTGGCTCCCTCGGCCTGAAAGCGAGATAAGCGCCACAACCCCACCGTCACCTTTGACTGGACTTAACCATCCAGGGGTCCTTTACCTTTAACTTTTTACCTTCTTCCTTCCTTCCTCGGGTAATTCTAAGGAAAAACCATCTTCCACAAAAGCTGCTGCTTGCCTTCTATCACTGTGCCATTGAGAGCGTGCTCACTTATGGCTTATGTGTGTGGTACGGAAGCTGTACTACCCAGGACAGGATGGGGTTGTGCAGAGTTGTTAAGGCAGCAGAGAGCATTGTTGGCTGCTCGCTCTCCACCTTAGAGCAGATTTATGCCATGAGGTGCCACAGAAAGGCACTGGACATAGTAAAAGATCCATCGCATCCTGGTCACCTGGTCTCTTTGAGCTCTTGCCATTGGGACGGAGATACAGGACGATGACGACAAGAACAAGCCGTCTTAGGAACAGCTTCTTCTCCAGAGCGATCTCAGCCTTGAATGGGAAGCCTGGACTTTGAAAGTCATCTAATCTTATCTGTTATGTTGTATCATACTGTATGGTTTTAATCAGTGTTTTTGTAGTTGTTTTGTTTTTGCGTGGAGTGCCCTATCTGGGTGGATGGAGCAGCCAAGTAATTTCGTTGTCCCCGAAGGGGACAATGACAATAAAATATATTCTATTCTAAGAAGGAACCCCAAGCAACAACAACAATTTCCACACCAGTTCCTTATATATTATTTTATTTCTCATTTTTATTGGAAGTGAAAAAATAATTTAAACTCATTTATTTGTACAGGTGGCACCGTTTTGTGACTGACAAGCTGTAGGATGTCCTGCCCCACCTTGCTGCCAGCCAGGGGTAAAAGCAGCGCAGCCACAGCCACACAGAAACCTGTCTTTTGGACACTAAATGCTCACAGAGATGCCACCATCCCCTTATTACTCCCCCCACCCTGAATGGGAATGGGCACAAGTAGACCAGGACCACACCATCCTAAGGGGAAACCATCATTAGCCTTCAGCCTCTCTCCTTCGTTTCTACTCCTCCTTGATCCATTTTCAGGGTCAAGTAATCTGCAGTGGCGTCTCCAGCATTTCCATGAGAAAAGTGTCGATGGGGGTGTCACCGATCAGCTTGAAGAAGAAGAGGTGCTCCAGGCATTTCAGGCCGATAGATCGCAAGGCCGGCAGCCTCAGGAGGAGCTTGGCAAACCTGAAGGAACCAGAAAACCCAAAGTTAATGACAATCGGGGAATGCCAGGGGGTGTGGTCTGTTGAGAGACAAAAGAAACAGCTCCACCTCATTCGCTAGATCTGAAGTAGTAGAAGAAGAAGAAGAGTTTGTGTCAGGGATCTGCCTGCCCCTGCCAGTCCAGCTCTGAGTGTTTATAGAGAGCCGCAACCTGTGTTAACAACAGATTCATCTTTGAGTGAATCTGGCAGCCCCGTCTCGGGAGAGGAGCAGTTAGTGGCTGGGAGCCAGGGAGTGCCAGGTGTCCAGAGAGTTAGTGGGAGACCTGGCACCACCCAGCAGACTCGCTCAGAGGGGGAGGCATCAGTTCCGACGCATATCCCACGTAGGAGGACAATTCAGAATGCCAAGGCTTTGGTGTTGGCGCCAAAACAGAAGGGAGGCACTTCCGGATTCTGCTAGTGACTGAGCAGACATGATAAGACTGAGCTCTGCACTGTAAATAGCTTGGCACTGAATAAAAAGACTTAAAGACAAATGGCTTTGGCATTTCTATTGAACAACCGATAAGAGAACCTGACAGTTTGGATATGATATCCCGCTTTATCACTACCCGAAGGAGTCTCAAAGTGGCTCACATTCTCCTTTCCCTTCCTCCCCCACAACAAACACTCTGTGAGGTGAGTGGGGTTGAGAGACTTCAAAGAAGTGTGACTAGCCCAAAGTCACCCGGCAGCTGCATGTGGAGGAGAGGGGATGCGAACCCGGTTCACCAGATTACGAGTCCACCGCTCTTAACCACTACACCACACTGGCTCTCAAGTAGGGCTTCGTGCAAGGCTCTTCCTGCAGCTGGGGCCCACATCCGCTGAAGTCAAATGTGTTGCTTGGAAATTTGGATGCCACGAGTTTTGTAACACACACACACACACACACACACACACACACACACACACACACACACAGCCAGCATACATGATTAAAATTGTGGACAGAAACAGCTGTTTCAGCATTTTAGGCTTCTCTTTGAACTACATGACTACATTATAATGCAGGCTAATTATAGCAAAGCTAGAAACTATAAGCCAAAAAGTTACATCTGTTAAATTATCATTGCACAAGCAGAACTCCTTGCACTGACAGAATATGCCAGCTGAAAACTGCCCCCTGGTTTTATATACATGTTGTGATTATGGATTAATTATTGCATTAGCTTGCCAAGATTCACAATCCTGGATCTTGCAGTGAAAGGCAGAGGTGGCTCACTGGCCCAGGCCCCTTCCTGCTAGTCTGGGGCCTTCCAGACACAGCTTTGGCACTATCCTTGGACTTGGAAGATGCACCAATCACCATATCGCCAGTTCCCCAGCCTTTCAGGGCACACCAACTGTAAAATCAGGCAAGAGCCTTTTAACAACCCAGCCGACTCCTCTGCATTTCCCTGTCAAGACCACAGCTTCCTGCAACTACAGCAGGAGAGAGCTTTAGCTAGCAGGGCTCATTTTGAGCTATCCAAGGTGCTGGTCTTCCACACCCGCTGCCTAAGAGAGCTTGACCAGCCTTTATCTGCTTGATGTGACCTTGACTACGGCATCCCAACTTCACCAGATACTGCCTGCTTCCTCTGTGCGCCTCAAGCACCCACAGAACAGGATATAGCTAAACTCTGATGGAATTAAATTTGGTTTTTGAATCGTTTAAATGCTGGTTATTATTACGATGCACTTTCGAAAATGTCTTGATATTGTGATATGTGACTTGTTGCTGTGTGTGTGTGTGTGTGTGTGTGTGTGTGTGTGTGTGTAAACAGCTCTGAGCAGGATATACATAGAAAGGCACCGTATCAATAGGAGGGACCCAGGTGGCGCTGTGGGTTAAACCACTGAGCCTAGGGGTTGCTGATCAGAAGGTTGGCGGTTTGAATCCCTGTGATCCATCTAACTATAGACCAAAGCTCCCGTTGCTCGGTTCCAGCTCCTGCCAACCTAGCAGTTCGAAAGCACGTCAAAGTGCAAGTAGATAAATAGGTACCGCTCCGGCGGGAAGGTAAACAGTGTTTCCATGCGCTGCTCTGGTTCTCCAGAAGTGGCTTAGTCATGCTGGCCACATGACCCGGAAGCTGTCTGCGGACAAACGCTGGCTCCTCGGCCTATAGAGCGAGATGAGCGCCGCAACCCCAGAGTCGGACACGACTGGACCTAATGATCAGGGGTCCCTTTACCTTTACCTTACCGTATCAATAAAATACCAATGAAACGGAGGAAGCAAGTTGTGTGATGGTCTCTAGTCTTGGTTTTTCATTAGCTTTAAATCCACTGCAGATTGCAGGAAGATGTAGGAAAAGAAACTAAACTTCATTTCACTTAGAAACGATACCTCCCCTGCTTTCACCAAAACATTTATCCATGTTTTAGAGCTTAAAATGGGTCAGCCTTCTTAGGCTGACAACTGCATAATGTACCCAACATGGGGCTGGCCTTAAAGAGGACTCAGGTGCTTCCTGACTTTCTGTTGGATATTGGTAATATAATAATAATAATATTATTCTGCGGTTCCCAGCAGAACACTAAAAACAGAATAAAACTTCAAACATTAAAAACTTCCCTAAAGAGGGCTGCCTTCAGATGTCTTCTAAAAGTCAGGTAGTTGCTTATTCCCTTGACATCTGATGGGAGGGCGTTCCACAGGGCGGGCGCCACAACCGAGAAGGCCCTCTGCCTGGTTCCCTGTAACCTTACTTCTCGCAGTGAGGGAACCGCCAGAAGGCCCTCGGAGCTGGACCTCACTGAATGTATCCCACCACACTAGTTACCAGAGTTTGCTTTCAGGCAGAAATCCAAGGCACTGAATCTCCTCCTGAAAGGTTTCCACACCTTGGATACACATTATTTATAAACTCCTCTTTTCTCCATATGAATCCTATTGGCATTTACAACCTGTGGATCAGGGCCTGCCTATGGCACACCCAACATATGCAGCCAGGAGCAGAACTTTGACTGCAGTTGCTTTTTAATGGAATGGCAAAAGGGCACCCACGAGGTGGAGAGTTGTCCCACTCAAGTGACCTTTAGTAATAATAATAATAATAATAATAATAATAATAATAATATATTATTTATACCCCGCCCATCTGGCTGGGTCTCCCCAGCCACTCTGGGCGGCTTCCAAAAGAACATTAAAATACAGTAATCTATTAAACATTAAAAGCCTCCCTAAACAGGGCTGCCTTCAGATGTCTTCTAAAGGTCTGATAGTTGTTGTTCTCTTTGACATCTGAAGGGAGGGCGTTCCACAGGGCGGGCGCCACTACCGAGAAGGCCCTCTGCCTGGTTCCCTGTAACTTGGCTTCTCGTGGTGAGGGAACCGCCAGAAGGCCCTCGGCACTGGACCTCAGTGTCCGGGCTGAACGATGGGGGTGGAGACGCTCCTTCAGGTATACTGGACCGAAGCCATTTAGGGCTTTAAAGGTCAGCACCAACACTTTGAATTGTGCTCGGAAACGTACTGGGAGCCAATGTAGGTCTTTCAAGACCGGTGTTATGTGGTCTCGGCGGCCGCTCCCAGTCAAATTCACCTTTCCCAAAAAACGTATGGGTGATAATTTAGGGACATCTTATGGCCTCTGATAAGATAAGATAAAACAAAATAAAAAATAAAAAAATTTCCTTCAGTAGCACCTTAGAGACCAACTAAGTTTGTTCCTGGTATGAGCTTTCGTGTGCATGAAAGCTTATACCAAGAACAAACTTAGTTGGTCTCTAAGGTGCTACTGAAGGAATTTTTTTATTTTTTATTTTGTTTTGACTATGACAGACCAACACGGCTACCTACCTGTAACAAGATAAGATTTCTTTATTGTCATTGTACAAGTGCAACGAAATTGGATGCCATCCCATAAAAACAAAACAAAACAGCACAAAAAAACAAAAAAACCACATTTTCAGACACATATGCACATACGTACACACCCATCACAACTGTCACAGGTAGGGGGGTTCCCTTCCCCCTCGGCTGGACGTTCCAAGAAAGACAAGAGCTCATTCTACTTGCAGGTTTTTATCTAACTTATTTACAATCATGTACAGAGATCATCAATCATGTCTGCTCAGTCCTCCGCAGAACTTCCGTGTGAGTTCCCATTCTGTCTCCAGTCACAGCAGCGCGGGAAGCGGAAGTTCCGGTCCCTCCTCCTTCTGGGTCCCCGGGAAACCTGACCCGACCCCCTGGATGCTGGCTGAAGCCTTAACACTCCCTCCTCCTCCCCAGTGCTGCCTCCCGACGAAGAAGGGGAGGAGGAAGAGGAGGAGGGGTCTGTCGACAGAAGCTCTGGCTGCTGCCTGTACTGACTCAGAGCTGGACTGGCAGGGGGGGTCTGCTGTTCCCCCCTGACAACAACTCTCCAAGGTCATATTATCTGGTTACAGCATTTAAGATGGTTATAGCTCTTGGGTAGAAACTATTCTTCAGTCTCTTTGTTCTTGATCTAATTGTTCTATATCTCTTGCCCGAAGGCAGTAGTGCAAAAAGACTATATCCCGGATGAGATGGATCCTGTAAAATATTGTTTACTTTTTTAAGGCAACGGGAACTGTATAGTTCTTCCAAAGATGGGAGAGGATGACCAATAATGTTTTGGGCTGTGGTTATGACCTTCTGTAGTGCCTTCCTCTCCCTGACTGTGCAGCTGGAGAACCAAGCACAAATACAGTATATAAGAATGCTCTCTATGGAGCCTCGGTAGAAGGACACCAGCAGTCTCTCACTCAGATTGTTCTTCTTTAAAAGTCTGAGGAAATAAATTCTCTGCTGGGCCTTCTTTACCAGAGCGGTAGTATTTGCGCTCCAAGTCATACCCTGCTCGATAATCACTCCTAAAAACTTGAATACAGCCACCCTCTCCACCCAGTCCCCGTCGATATACAGGGGCTGAATCCAGGGGCGTAGGAAGTAGGGGGCGGGGGGCAGGCCGCCCCAGGTTCCATCATGGAGGGGGTGACAAATTATCAAGGAACAATTACTGCCCTACTAGGGTGGTTCATAAAAAACTTTTTCTTTTTTGAAAATGCCTGCTCCAAAGGTCTTATCTTACTACACTAGGGATTATATAGCTATATATGAAATTTCATGCATATCAGTTAATTTGCGTGTGTAGGTCACCCAGCCATTCCCACCATTAACTCACACCTGAAGCATCATTTTTGGTTTGGGTTTTTGGCAAATAATTTAGGGCCACAACTTTATTGAATTACAAATCACGTGAGTGGTTGCGTAGGCATTGGTTCGCACTGTCCCTAGACAGGGCTGACTTCTTGTCAGCAAGACTATCTGTCCTCTTGACAGAGCTGACCACTGGTCAGCGATTGGGGAAACCATTAGCTGGGGAGAGTAATGGGGCTGGTGATCTGAGCCACCCCCTCCCCAGGGGTTCCAGGGGCTCTTGCGTAGGCCCTGCAACCCCGGGTTCGGACAAGCATGTTGAGCCCCCGGGCTTCCTTTAACGGAATTCCCATCACCATCATCCTTCTTGGATGGCACCAACACTGAACCAATGCCTAACCGCCAACCTTACAAGTTGTGACTAATTGCTGCATAGTAGGCAAAAACCAAAAGGCAGGGCCAATCAGCCAGTTGGACAAAATTCCTACTAGGCCCCTCAAGTGGAGGCGACCCCGCGACGGGCACAGCAAGGTCAAGCGCACTCCTATACCGGGGGGGGGGGGGCGGGAGATCCGAAGCTCCAGACAAGAGTGCCGAATGGATCACGTGTTGATCCATATAAAGGACCTGAGCTGTCAATCACTGTCCCCATGCAAATTCTGGCCCGCCCAAGCCGGTCAATAATTGCTATGGCCCCAGCCCTTCCCCCAAACCAAGAGGAATGGCTTCAATGCCCACCCCGCAACTAAGGCTCTCTCTTTGAGAACCCCCTTATCTTGACCCTCCTCCACGAAAATAGCTGTTTACTTGGCCATTTTCCTATGCCATGAAGGCTGAAATTTCAATTCAGTGGAGCACTTACTGTTCCCAACCCTAACCCTGCGGAAAACCATCTAATTAGACTTTAATGTGATTTTGACATGTTTTTAGGAGGTAATTTAATTATTGTTTGATTTTATATCAATGTTATGTATCTGATGTTAGCAGCCCAGAGACCGACTTTGGCTAGGGAGGGCGGGATATAAATAAAAGTTTATTATTACTTATTATTATTCCTTTGTAAGAAAATAGGAAATAACGTAAAACCATTTTTGCAGGCCAAAAAAAATAAAAAATAAAAAATCAATGTGTGGGGGGGGGGGGACAAGAAATTTTCGCAACCGGGTACCACCTGACCTTCCTACGCTTCTGGCTGAATAGCCACCTTTCCCCCCTGTAATCCACCACCAGTTCCTTGGTCTTGGCAGTATTAAGAGCCAGATTATTTTCTCTACACCAAACACAGAGCCGCTCCACCTCGTCCCGATAGGCGGACTCATCCCCTCCTGAAATGAGCCCCACCACAGTAGTGTCATCAGCAAACTTGATTATTTTGTTGCTGGAATAGATGGCGGTACTCTGCTGTGTACTGGTGGTTTTGCTGTGCTGTTGGGCTTTACACAGTTAATTTAAAACATTTCACTTCATCCCTTCCAGTCTAGAGGCAGCACACAAAACATTAAAGCCATTAAACAGCATACACAATATACATAACCACATTTCCACATCTTCCCCAATTCCTGTTAAATCTATTCAGTACCAAAATCACCCCAAAAGGGTGGTGGACGAGGAGAGAGGAAGATGTAGAAGAAATGCACAGAAGATAAGTTTTAATGATTTCCCATTTGCATGTTAACCAGCAGGTGGCAGAATTGGATAATGTAGTTATTCCAAAGGTTACTGGAAGGAAAGAGAAGGTGAGATCCAGAAGAAAAGTCACATCCAAAGCTGGCTCCAGGGGCATAGCAAGGGGAGGCAGGGGGGTGGTCCGCCCCAGGTGCCACCCCAGAGGGGGTGACACTTGGTGCCCCCCCCTGCAACTCTGGGCTCCACCCAGCAGCAAGAAAGAAAAAGCAAAGCACTGAACAAGGCTTTTTGCAGGAGAGATTGAACTGGCTAGAGCTGTCTTTCCTATTGGGGGCACTGCCCTCTTGGGGGGGGGAGGCACCAAAATGCCATCTACAAGGGGGTGACATTGGCACCCCCACCTAGAGTCCCAAGCAAAGCTGCAGCAAAGCCAGTGACTACAGGCTTGGGACTCACCACAGCCATGCTAAAGCATTAGCCATGCTTGCCTTACTCAGTCCACCTGGACATTAGCTTGACATTAGCTTCCTTTCCACTGAGATGAATGTAAATTACATTAAAGAGAGGAGTGCAAGAATCAAGGCTCACTCAGACTTCCTTCCGCACTGTTCTTTCCAGGCACAGATCTAGGCTTTAAAGGTCTGTGTCTGAGCAGTTCCTTTTTTGCCCTGGCACTTTCCCTGGGAAAACCCGATTGTTGTTTGCTGTGATCAGTGGTAAAACACAGGTTTTCCTGGGGAAAACAGTGTGTGCGTGTGCGTGTGTGTGTAGAGTGCTCAGACATAGAGCTTTAAAGTCCAGACCTGTGCCTAGAAATGAGCCCAGTGAATGTCATATTTGGTGGACACCGAACCGCAGCAGAAAGCAAGCGGCGGTGATTGTGATGGATACAGGTTGGAACAGAAACAGCTGCCTTCTCACAACCCTGTTTGGGATTGACGGTCAATTCTGGGTGTAAGAAATATAGACTTTTTATTTGTTTAATAAATTTAGATCTCACTTTTCCTCTAGGGAATTCAACGTGATGTTCAAGGGGTTTCAAGCTGTCACTGATCCAAGTACAGGTCATCCCCAGATCTAGATCTAGTAATAATAATAATTTATTATTATTATTATTATTATTATTATTATTATTATTATTATTTGTACCCCGCCCATCTGGCTGAGTTTTCCCAGCCACTAGTAACCTCTAGTAAGCTTGTTGCCCACTACTGATTTGTCCCTTTGGGGTCTCTTGTCCTCTGAATGTTTCTGAACCAACCAAACACAAAGAAGCACCATCATTGGTATTTTGCCCTTTCCAACAGCATTCTCTTTCTATTTACCTTCCCGGTTGCTCAGGATATTTTTGTTTGGTGTATGCCTCCAGAGCTGCATAAACTTTCTCACGTAGTGATTCCACCTCTGCAGGACTAGACAGACCCTTGGCATCTGATAGGGTGAGAGAGCAAGGAAGGGGGGGGGAATCATGATTAAAAAACAGCACAGCTATTCCCCACTCCTTATCTGTAGGTTGCAGAATGGCCAAGTGAACTGTAATCGCATCGTAGTCCATGGTGTATGTTAGCTGTGATACCATAATTAACTGGAAAAACAGGCAGTGCAATAACATTACCCATCTACCTGAAAGAGACCTCTGAGAAGACACACTGCTGTCCCTAATATATACTATGCGGTCAGAGGCTTAGCAAGCCCAGGTGGTACCCAGGGCGGATTTTTTTTTGTCACCCCCCCACCACTTTAATTTAAAAAAAAATAAAAACAATTAAAAAGTGTCACCCCCCTCTGATGGTGCCACTTTGCGAAGTGTTGGGTTTTTTTTGTGTGTGTGTCTATTATCTATTTTTTTTCCAATAAAGTTAAAATAAAAAAATAATAAAAAGTAATAAAAAAATGTAAAAAAATAAAAATAAAAAGTGTCGCCCCCCCCCTCTGATGGTGCCACTTTGTGAGGTGTGGGGGGTAGTGTGTGTGTGTGTCTATTATCTCTTTTTTCCCAATAAAGTTAAAATTAAAAAAAAAATAAAAAAATGATAAAAAAATTTAAAAAAATAAAAAGTGCCCCCCCTCTGATGGTGCCACTTTGTGAGGTGTGGGGGTTGTGTGTGTGTCTATTATCTCTTTTTTCAATGAAGTTAAAATTAAACTTTAAAAAGTGTCACTCCACTCTGGGGTGGAACCCGGGGCGGCCCGCCCCCCCCCGCCCCCCGTTGCTACGCCCCTGTATGCAGTAAAGGTAAAGATGGACACGGGTGCCATTGTGGTCTAAACCACTGAGCCTCTTGGGCTTGCAGATCAGAAGGTCAGCGGTTTGAATCCCTGCAATGGGGTGAGCTCCCATTGCTCTGTCCCAGCTCCCGACAACCTAGCAGTTTGAAAGCATGCCAAAGCAAGTAGATAAATAGGTACCAATGTGGTGGGAAGGTAAACAGCGTTTCCGTGCACTCTGGTTTCCGTCACAGTGTCCCGTTGCGCCAGAAGCGGTTTAGTCCTGCTGGCCACATGACCCGGAAAACTGTCTGCAGGTAAATGCCGGCTCCCTCGGCCTGAAGTGAGATGAGCGCTGCACCCCAGTCACCTTTGACTGGACTTACAGGTGAAACTCGAAAAATGAGAATATCGTGGAAAGGTTCGTTTCTTTCAGTAATTCAACTTAAAAGGTGAAACTAATATATGAGATAGACTCATGACATGCCAAGCGAGATATGTCAAGCCTTTATTTGTTATAATTGTGATGATTATGGCGTACAGCTGATGAGAACCCCAAATTAACAATTTCAACTTTGGGGTTTTCATCAGCTGTACGCCATAACCATCACAATTATAACAAACAAAGGCTTGACATATCTCGCTTTGCATGTCATGAGTCTATTTCATATATTAAACTCCAGTAGCTAATGAAATCCCAAACCGGAATTAATTAATGAATCCCAAACCGGAATTAAGATTGCCGGAAGAAATATCAACAACCTCAGATATGCTGATGATACCAACCTTGATGGCAGAAAGTGAGGAGGAATTAAAGAACCTTTTACTGAGGGTGAAAGAGGAGAGCGCAAAATATGGTCTGAAGCTCAACATCAAAAAAACTAAGATCATGGCCACTGGTCCCATCACCTCCTGGCAAATAGAAGGGGAAGAAATGGAGGCAGTGAGAGATTTCACTTTCTTGGGTTCCATGATCACTGCAGATGGTGACAGCAGCCACGAAATTAAAAGACGCCTGCTTCTTGGGAGAAAAACAATGACAAACCTAGACAGCATCTTAAAAAGCAAAGACATCACCTTGCCGACAAAGGTCCGTATAGTTAAAGCTATGGTTTTCCCAGTAGTAATGTATGGAAGTGAGAGCTGGACCATAAAGAAGGCTGATCGCCGAAGAATTGATGCTTTTGAATTATGGTGCTGGAGGAGACTCTTGAGAGTCCCATGGACTGCAAGAAGATCAAACCTATCCATTCTTAAAGAAATCAGCCCGGAGTGCTCACTGGAAGGACAGATCCTGAAGCTGAGGCTCCAATACTTTGGCCACCTCATGAGAAGAGAAGACTCCCTAGAAAAGACCCTGATGTTGGGAAAGGTTGAGGGCACAAGGAGAAGGGGACAACAGAGGATGAGATGGTTGGACAGTGTTCTCGAAGCTACTAACATGAGTTTGGCCAAACTGCGAGAGACAGTGAAGGATAGGCGTGCCTGGCGTGCTCTGGTCCATGGGGTCACGAAGAGTCGGACACGACTGAACGACTGAACAACAACAACAAGCTAATGAAAACAATTGCTTACATAAATTGACTTTTCCACGATATTCTAATTTTTTGAGTTTTACCTAACCATCCAAGGGTCCTTTACCTTTTTTACCTTACTATGTGGTACTGGCCAGAAACCAAAAAAGACTGCCTCATGGCCATTATGGGGCAACAGGATGTTCTTAGGCAGGCTTAAAGTGATACCTGCCCCCCCTTACAATATGAGGCCTATTAATTTTATTCATCTTTTCTACTGCCATCCCCATTGCTGTCCAGTCCTTCCTCTCCATGCATTGCTCCATTTCCGTTCTCTTTAAGCACCACCCTTCTTCCGTATTTTCCTGCCACTGGACTAACCTGGCTAACTCAATGCCACATGGATGAAGGCAGGAGTGATGGCAAAGCTGGACGGTTGAGAGAAGAGGGCACCAAGAAGGCCTTTCCCTAGAACCAGCAAGAACAGCCCTGCCCACGAGCCTTTGCTCAGAACCCAGGGCTAAATTTATTCACGAGTTGATTCGACCCTGGACCAGCTTCTCCAGCCATCCACACATACCTGGATTGAACAGGACAATGGCTCGCAGGCACCCCAGCTCAGATTTGTCCATCTGCATGTCTTTCATTTTGGATACCAGCTCAGTAAGGACCCTGTATTAGAGACAAGAGAGGGAATAGAAGAGTCAAAGTCTGCAGTGATGCACTCGGTGGGAGAATAGCAGTCCGAGGTGCGTCCGCACCACAGTGTGGAATTGCCAGGCTTTGTTCACTCACTTTTCAAGGGGCATCCGTATTGTCAGGGGCTGGACTGAGGAGGAATGGTGAGGACCACCCCCCCTTCTCCTGACCCTGTGGGATGTAAACACTAGAGCAGTCAAGTACAACAATGCTAGAAGGGGTTTCAGTCCTCCAGCCACAACTTCCTGGTCACCTGGACTGAAACAACTTCCTCTTGCAGCTAGATGTGGGAGTGGCTTTACCTGGGCAGGTTAGAACAAAAGGCACAGGTCATGTAGCCATTCTCTCTCTTGCTCTCTTGCCTCTCGCCTGGATTATCAGGAAGGATGCTCAGTTGGCTTCCAGCCAACTGGGGCCTAATGGAGTTCTCTCCCACATGGAGAGATTCCAATTGTACATATCTTTACTATGCATAAGCCTGCCTTCTTTTGGGAATCTTACTGTGTCTCCATCTGAATGTACGTGAGTAAACCTTTTATATCTTTTTATAGAAGACGTGTGCTGTGTCTTATTTGAAGAGGGACAAAGGGGAAATATATAGTGACAAACCAGGAAACTAGATTAAGTTGATTCTAGCGAATCAAAGCAACTTCCGCTGTGTGTATTTTAAAAGGGAATGTTACTCTGCTAGTTGAACTTGCAAGCGCAAGTTAGGATGAGATATAGTAAATTATAAATCATCATCCACATTCCCAAACATTCCCACAGACCCTTCCCGAGAACAGGAGGACAGTATAGATTTAGATCAGTGGTTTGCAGAAGAGCATAATTCAGAGGCTGCAGAGGGGAGAAGCTGGGAAATATTGGAAGAGGAACAGCAGGAAGAAGAAGCACCAGGGGAGAGACAGCTGACACTCAGTGTCCTTGGAAAGCATTCCTGACCCCCCCCTCCCAGGACCAGACAGGCGTTGAGAGTAGTAGAGCTCAGTGGCAGAAGGCTCAGATTAGCCGGTGCAGGTCTGACGTAGGATAGAGGCAGTGCCGGATTTACGTATAAGCGAAACATGCTATAGCTTAAGGCCCCACTTTCTTGGGGGGGGAATTAAAGGGGGGAAAACTGGATTCACATTTCCAAAATATAAGATAAGAAACAAATAAAATAAAACCTACATACAGCCACAGTGTTTTGTGTTGTGTAGGCTCCTATTTGTTATGTGCAAATAGCTATTATCGACTTGGGTTGAAGGTGGTCTGGGAGAAAATGCAGCGAAACACGGTATTTCATGAGAAAAGGCAGGATAGATATGGGTTGTGGTTAATGTTGGCTCCACACCACTACCCAGAGAGCTTTTTCCCCTTCCTGAAGGGCTCCAGAAGTAGATTTTCCCTAACTGAGCTCCACACACCCCCGGTAGCTTAATCCCCCCCTTTTTTTGCTCGTTATTAAATTAAATTAATAATTAACCATACATAAAAAAAGGTAAAGGTAAAGGACCCCTGACAGTTAAGTCCAATCGCGGACGACTCTGGGGTTGTGGTGCTCATCTTGCTTTACTGGCTGAGGGAGCCGACATTTGTCCGCAGACAGTTTTCCGGGTCATGAAGCCGTTAACGTAGAAAAGTGCAAACGTCAAAACAAGAGTTCAAAAACATGCCTGTCGAAAATGGAGCCCACTCCGGCGCTGTGCGCACTGCTCCGTTGTACGTGTAAGCCTGTGGCCAGCAGGATGCCATCCTGGACGGAGACAGAGCGATGGGAAAAAGAGGCAATCAGCAGCTCATTCCAACCTAGAAGAGAAGACAGGAGTGAAACAGATTACCGTATTTTTCGCTCCATAACGCGCACCAGACCATAACACGCACCTCGTTTTTAGAGGATGAAAGCAAGAAAAAAAATTTTTTTTCTGGTTTTCCTTCTCTAAAAGGCTGAGAGGGAGGGAAGAGAGAGAGAAGGAAGGAAGAGAGAGAGAGTAAGAGAGAGGGAGAGAAGGAGGGAGAGAGGGAGGGAAGAGAGAGAGAAGGAAGGACGGATGGAACGAGGGAGAGGGGGGAAGCATCTCCCTCCCTCCCTCCTTGTGCTCTCCAGGGGTGGGGGAGGAACGGACATCCCGAAAGCGCTGCTTTTGGGCTGTCCGTTCCTCTCCCGCCCCGCCAGGAGTCATGGCTCCGGTGGCAGAGGCATCCCTCTGCTTACGACTGCTTATGAGGGATCCCGCTGCCGGCCAGTGCCTTTGCTCCATAACGCACAGACTTTCCCCCTTCCTTTTTAGGAGGAAAAAAGTGTGCATTATGGAGCGAAAAATACAGTACTTCTTATGGGACTTGCCTCTTTAAAGACACAGCCCTTAATGTGAACTGGATTTATTTGTGTTGGGCGTGGGAAAGTTTTTGTTTGCTTACTTGTTGTTTGTTTGTTTGTTTATTATTCAGTTCTTAAATTTCTATACTGCCCTTCATCTGAAAATCACAGGATGGTTCACAACATAAAAACACAAAATAGCAGCACAAAATACAGTCATACCTTCACTGCATGTTGCGTTCGCTACAGGTTACGAACGCGCCAAACCCAGAAGTACCGGAACGGGTTACTTCCGGGTTTCGGCGCGCACGCATGTGCAGAAGTGCTAAATCAGGCTTTGCGCATGCGCAGAAGCACCGAATCGCGCCGCGCACATGCGCAGATACGGCACTTCAGGTTGCGCTCTTTTCATGTTGCGAACGGGCCACCGGAACGGATCCCGTTCGCAACCAGCGGTACCACTGTACATAATAAAACAAAAGCAAACCAGTAACTCACTTCCCACAAAGATGTTTAAAAGACCACAGAATGTCCAATCAGCCAAAGGCCTGGTTGTAGAGAAATGTTTTCGCCTGGCACCTAAAGAGATGTAATGAAGGCACCAGGCAAGACTCCCTGGGGAGAGCAACCCACAAATGCGGAGCCACTGTGGAAAAGGCCCGTTCACGTGTTGCCACCCTCTGGACCTCTCACAGAAGAGGCACATGAAGAAGAGCCTCAGATTACGACCGCAGGGTCCGGATTGGTTAATATGGGAGAGATGGTCCTTCCTGAAGGTATTGCTGTCCTGAGCCATTTAGAAGACATCTGAAGGCAGCCCTGTTTAGGGAAGCTTTTAATATTGGATGGATTATTGTAATTTAATATTTTGCTGGAAGCCGCCCAGAGTGGCTGGAGAAACCCAGCCAGATGGGCAGGGTATAAATAATAAATTATTATTATTATTATTATTATTATTATTATTATTATTATAGATTTATAGATCTAAATCAACACTTTGAATTGGGCCCAGAAGCTAATTGGCAGCGGGTGCAGTCGGACCAGGATCAGTGCAATACGCTCAAACCATCTTGCCCCGGTGAGCAACCTGTATCAGAAGATTCACGCAGCAGATTTGACACAGCTATGTGATGATAATAATAATAATTTATTATTTATACCCCGCCCATCTGACTGGGTTTCCCCAGCCACTCTGGGCGGCTTCCAACAGAACATTAAAATACAATAATCTATTAAACATTAAAAAGCCTCCCTAAACAGGGCTGCCTTCAGATGTCTTCTAAAGGTCTGGTAGTTGTTGTTCTCTTTGACATCTGAAGGGAGGGCGTTCCACAGGGCGGGAGCCACTACCGAGAAGGCCCTCTGCCTGGTTCCCTGTAGCTTTGCTTCTCGCAGTGAGGGAACTGCCAGAAGGCCCTCGGCGCTGGATCTCAGTGTCCGGGCTGAACGGTGGGGGTGGAGACGCTCCTTCAGGTATACAGGATGGGGCTGTTTAGGGCTTTAAAGGTCAGCACCAACACTTTGAATTGTGCTCGGAAACGTACTGGGAGCCAATGTAGGTCTTTCAAGACCGGTGTTATGTGGTCTCGGCGGCCACTCCCAGTCACCAGTCTAGCTGCCGCATTCTGGATTAGTTGTAGTTTCCGGGTCACCTTCAAAGGTAGCCCCACGTAGAGCGCATTGCAGTAGTCCAAGCGAGAGATAACTAGAGCATGCACCAGTCTAGCGAGACAGTCCGCGGGCAGGTAGGGTCTTAGCCTGCGTACCAGATGGAGCTGATAAACAGCTGCCCTGGACACAGAATTGACCTGTGCCTCCATGGACAGCTGTGAGTCCAAAATGACTCCCAGGCTGCGCACCTGGTCCTTCAGGGGCACAGTTACCCCATTCAGGACCAGGGAGTCCTCCACACCTGCCCGCCTCCTGTCCCCCAAAAACAGTACTTCTGTCTTGTCAGGGTTCAACCTCAATCTGTTAGCCGCCATCCATCCTCCAACCGCCTCCAGACACTCACACATGCTTAAAAGCCAAATCAGCGTGAGAGGAATGCTGACTGGCCGCCCGTGGAATAAGTCAGCATTTTCTCCCCGTTTTGCAACCAGGATCCCCTGCCCCGTCCCTCCCGCTCTAAAAAAACAACACCACCTATTGCCAAAACAGAGTGGCTTATTTCATGGGGGCAAAAGTTTCCACAGAATGCCCTCTTCGTTTTCGACACGTCCCAATTTATTTATTTTTAAATGAGGGCATGGTTAAAGTGCAATCTTGTCGTCACCTGCAGTCTGAAATGGTGCAAAGCAGTAAAATTGGCATTACATGAGCTCTCTGGATGTTGGGTTTCTGCTCTTAATAAAAACTTGCCTCAGGTGATTGAAAGAAGTACAGGTGAGGAGGCCAAGATCCATACCTGCTCGGAGGAGGATAACTTGGTCTTCCAGCGTTAAGTCTGAGAAGTGTGGGATTCGCTTGGCCCATTCCACCAGTGTGAAGAGTTGTTTGTCAGCCGCATGGCATATGTTGGTGACAGGATCGTTGGTCTAAGTGAGAAGCAGGTATATGGGTGAGTAAATTCAACCGCCGCCGCCACCTCGTCGTCATAGCCATCCTGCTCCCCATTACTGAAAGCACCCCAAATACTGAACCCATAAAACTGCTTGGAGGCAAAGAGGTTTTTGAATCAGGCATTGGTGCCCATAGGATCATAGAATCATAGAATCCTAGAGTTGGAAGAGACCACAAGGGCCATCCAGTCCAACCCCCTGCCAAGCAGGAAACACCATCAAAGCATTCCTGACAGGTGCCTGCCAAGCTTCTGCTTAAAGACCTCCAAAGAAGGAGACTCCACCACACTCCTTGTCAGCAAATTCCACTGTCGAACAGCTCTTACTGTCAGGAAGTTCTTCCTAATGTTTAGGTGGAATCTTCTTTCTTGTAGTTTGAATCCATTGCTCCGTGTCCGCTTCTCTGGAGCAGCAGAAAACAACTTTTCTCCCTCCTCTATATGACATCCTTTTATATATTTGAACATGGCTATCATATCACCCCTTAACCTTCTCTTCTCCAGGCTAAACATACCCAGCTCCCTAAGCCGTTCCTCATAAGGCATCGTTTCCAGGCCTTTGACCATTTTGGTTGCCCTCCTCTGGACACGTTCCAGCTTGTCAGTATCCTTCTTGAACTGTGGTGCCCAGAACTGGACACAGTATTCCAGGTGAGGTCTGACCAGAGCGGAATACAGTGGTACTATTACTTCCCTTGATCTAGATGCTATACTCCTATTGATGCAGCCCAGAATTGCATTGGCTTTTTTAGCTGCTGCATCACACTGTTGACTTATGTCAAGTTTGTGGTCTACCAAGACTCCTAGATCCTTTTCACATGTACTGCTCTCAAGCCAGGTGTCACCCATCCTGTATTTGTGCCTTTCGGTTTTTTTTGCCCAAAATGACTCCCAGGCTGTGCACCTGGTCCTTCAGGGGCACAATTACCCCATTCAGGACCAGGGAATCTACTACTACTACTAATAGTAATAATAAGTTGTCCAAGTTAACAACCCAGTCCCAAGCAGCCACCTACTGAGTTGTCAGCGTTCACATCACTGTAAGATTCGGTTTTGGGCTCAACAGCCATTTCAGCCTCCAAAATCCTCTCCACAGGCATGTCTTCATTGCTGCTGCCACAGCTGCTTGTAGACTCAGCTTCATTCTCACTCCGCTCTCTGCTTCTCTGCCTCTCCTCTTGAACCGCTGAGTAGGAAAAAAATATACATAATTAAAAACCCCAGGTTTTGCCCCAGTTCCAAACATTTCAGGCATCCCCCCTCTGTGCCCCTAAATACATCTGCTTCTTTTTCCTCCTCTCTTTCAGCTTTTGCCATGAACAGTCTTCCTCTGTCCACCATGTTTCTTCCCTTTCCGTCTTCAAACAGGTCTTCTACAAAGCCTTTCCTGGACCAGGACAATGTGCAGAATATATTTTTTTGACACAGAGAAAAGTCGATTTCTAAAAATCCGCATCAGTTAGGTCAGAGGTCAGCAAGGTTTATCTTGCCTGGGCCGGATCAGTCCCGCGGTGATCCCTCCGTGGGTCGGATCGCACATGTGTGTGAGCGCACATACCCACGATTGGTGGCGTCTGCGTGTGCACTGACGCGATTTCCAGCACCACGGAAGTGAGTCCCTGCGCAGCACAGTGCTGGTTTAGCACAGCGCATGAACAGGCAGCTCAGTTCAGGGGCAGCTCGTGGGCTGGTCAAACCACCTCCGCGGGTCGCTTCTGGCTCATGGGCCTTAGGTTGCTGACCCCTGAGTTAGGTAAGGTAAAGGTATAGGGACCCCTGACCATTAGGTCCAGTCGTGACCGACTCTGGGGTTGCGGCACTCATCTCGCTTTATTGGCTGAGGGAGCCAGCGTACAGCTTTCCGGTTCATGTGGCCAGCATGACTAAGCCGCTTCTGGTGAACCAGAGCAGCGCACGGAAACGCCGTTTACCTTCCCACTGCAGCGGTACCTACCGTATTTTTCGCTCCATAAGACACACTTTTTTCCTCCTAAAAAGTAAGGGGAAATGTCTGTGCGTCTGATGGAGCGAATGTGTGGTCCCTGGAGCTGAACTGCCCAGGGGCAAAAGCAGATCGTGCGCCGAGCAGCTGCTCAGCAAATGATTGGGGAGAGAGATAAGGGAGAGAGATTCCAGCCCCGCCCCCTTGCAGAGGGAGGCTGTTTCCCCAGCGACATGTGACTGGCTGATTAGATTATCTGTCTGGAAACTGTAGAAATGGCTCCCTTTTCCTGAAGCTGCAGAACTGTGAGTTAAACCCCATAAAACAGGGTTTTCCCCCTTTGCAAAGTAAGCTCAACAACTTTGAGCTGATCCTCAAAACATGGGGCTTTTCTCCTTTGCAAAAGAAGCTACAGAAATTTGAGCTGATCCTCAAAAAAATGGGGCTTTTCAGACTCCTTATTGGCAGCCGAGCAATGCAGCTGAGGAGCCTCCCTGGCTGGCAGGGAGGGAGAGGAGCTGCTGCCTTTGAAATCCGGAAAATTTAAGGGACATCAACAATGCGGGATAGCAGAGGGAAACAGCATTGGAATAAGGGAGTTTCCCACCAAAAAAAGGGCGTGTGTGTTGTGCCTCGCCAAACGGACGCACCTTCCCTCTTCATACCCATCGCTAGACATTTCTGGTAGCGGCAGTACTGGCAGCGATTCCGTTGGCGCTTGTCAATCAGGCAGTCCTTGTTATCACGACATGTGTAGATGAGGTCCTTCCTGATTGTCCGCTTGAAGAAGCCTTTGCAGCCTTCGCAGCTGTACACCCCATAATGCTTCCCTGGCAAGAAGGCAGCAGCACATGTCAGCAGGAGACGATAACAAGTGGTTTGAAGGGGGGGCAGGGAGGCAGTGGTGGACTTTGGGCTCTCAAATCTCAGCGGCGCCCTGGGCAACGCTAAAATTCTCCTCTCTCGCTCCGTTCTACGGTGTTGATTTAGCAAAGCATGTTCTCCTTCATGGAGAGCACGTGTTGCGGTGGGGCCGGCAAGTCACCCCTCTGGTGCTGGGCGGGATCGTATGGATGGCCACTGTTGTGATTGGACCCAGGGTGTTGTTGGGCAGAATTGTATGTTGCAATTTATTGATGGACAGCCCAGCGGATATATATTGGTGGGCTTGCAACGTGATCCCCCTCTTGGCTGCGTGCTTCTGGTCACCCTCCCTCCCTCCCTATATTTTAGGCCTCTGCGTTGACATTGCTATGCCTGTCATGGGGGCGTCTGCTGTTGGGGCAGGGGCCTGGTAGGAATTTTTCCATTTGGCTGAGTGGCTGGTGCCATCTGGTTTTCGCCTACTGCGTAGCTAATAGTCACAGCTTGTAAGGTTGGCGGTTAGGCATTGGTTATTATGTTGGTTGGAGGAGGGGTCAGGATTGATGGCGTCTGCCCCTCCAATTGTTGCTGGTGTTAGGAGAATTCCGTTAAAGGAATCCAGGGGCTCGATGCTTTTTGTCCGAACCCCCGGTCGGGGGCTAGGGCCGTGCAAGAGCCCTGGGAGCCTGTGGGGAGAGGGGAGGGTCAGACCACCCGGCTCCCTTTATCTCTCCAGAGGGTTTTCCCCTTACTGACGGTCGTCAGTTCTGTCCTCTGTGGGACAGATAGTCTTAACCAATGCCTAAGCAACCACTCACATTGTTTGTATTTTAATAAAGTTGTGGCCAAAATCATGCCAAAAACCAAAACTTAAATTCTGACTGATGTGTGAATTATTTGAGGGGTGGTTCGGGGACCTCGACACGCAACCCCTGCAGCACAACCGCCATCCTAAAACCGCCTCTGAGAGGTCCTCCCTCTCATCTTGAGAAACCCCAATTCCTGGCAACATTCAACCTGTCTGCCGAGCCACACTAAGGTTGGAGACAGAAAGTAGTTTTTAAGAGACTTAAGAAAATTAAAGACCCCCCCCCCTTTGCTGGATTAAACAAAAAGATCCGTCCAGTCCAGTTTCCCAAAGTGAGACCAACCAGATGCCTTCAACTAGCCTGGAGTCCATAGCGCCTGCACATGTTGGCTCCATTTGGCAATGGGTTTGTTTAATCACCTTTTAAGAAGAAGGCCCCATGAAACTCAATGGGACTTGCTTCTCAGTAGAAACGTATAGGACTCTGCTATAAAGTCATCTAAGATGGCGCCTGTCACCATGGATGTAGCCAGGGGGCAGGGGGGCAGCTGCCACCCTAAATCAAGTAAGTAAATAAAAATATTTAACTAACTGACCAGTCGCATCACAGATAGCTCAGTTTTACCCCCACTCCCCTTAAATCCTGGCTACACCCATGCCTATCACCTTGCCTTGGGGTAGTGAATTCAATAAATTAATTGTGTGTTGTTGTTTTTGGGGGAACGCTTATTTGTCTGTCCTCAATCCATCAATCAGAAAGTTTGTGTGTAACGTGCTGAATATGCATTGCTGAATACTGTGCTTTCAAAGAGTTTGGTCTTGGGGAAGAAGATCAGGAATGACTGACCTCAACTAGAAAATCAATGAGGCAGGGTGACGTAGCAGGGAATAGCCAAGTCTTCTGGCTGCTTCCATGTCTTATACAGCTCCATACTCAAGGGAGCCTGAAATTGGCCTTGACAAAAATTTAAGTATGAGATTCTCAAGTTCCCACGTTAACACCCAATTCCATAAAGATTGACAGTGCTCAGAACTGTAATACCCTGGAATATCTGACTACAGACTAGGAATAAAGGGTAAAAGGGTAAAAGGTAAAGGATCCCTGGACGGCAGCAGCGGAGCTTAATGCTCTGGCACCGGGGGGTGGAGAGCAGGTGAGGGCGGGGCTGGCGCACATCCTGTGGGCGGGGGGCAGCCGTGATGGCACCCCACCGGGATCGCGCTTCCGGGGGCAGTGTGCTCCCCCCGCACTCCTCTTCCTCTGCCACTGCAGAACAGAAAGCAGTGCTCATCTCGCTTTCAGGCCAAGGGAGCCAGCGTTTGTCCGCAGACAGCTTTCTGGGTCATGTGGCCAGCAGGACTAAACCGCTTCTGGCGCAACAGGACACTGTGACGGAAACCAGAGCGCACGGAAATGCCATTTACCTTCCCGCCGCAGCGGTACCCATTTATCTACTTGCGCTGGCCTGCTTTCCAACTGGTAGGTTGGCAGGAGCTGGTACAGAGCAACGGGAGCTCACCCCATCGCGGGGATTCGAACTACTGACCTTATGATCGGCCAGCGCAAGAGGCTCAGTGGTTTAGACCACAGCGCCACCCGCACCAAAACCAATCAATACAATCTTATTTTGCAGGGGTGGACACAATATTCTTAAAGATGCCAAGTATCTTCATATACAAGCTGCAGTCAAGAGCTTAAAATAGGTTTGGTACCTGATGACCTGTCCCCACAAATCGCACAGATGTGCTTGGTCAGCGATCCTGGGCTTGTGGATGCATAATTCATGGCTCCCATCCCTTGCAGGCCTGGCAGAGGCTTGACATCTTCAGAGCTGCTGACACTATTCATGACATTAAGCTAAAAAGAGAAGGTGGACACACAGAGAGAAAGAGAGAGAGAGAGATGCTTCTTTGGGTTGATGCTGTGGCCGTGACCCAACATTCATGTTAACAGTTCTCATGGAAAGTATTCAGCCAACACCTCTTCCACATGGGAGCTGTACACATGACCACCCTGATTTCCATGATCAGGTGGCAAGTTCTGAAGCTGTTGCAGCCCCTTATGTCCATGTGTAAGTGCCTGCCCTGTTGGGAGATTCATTCCCCGTGCGCAGTCATGGGTTTATTGTTTATCACATGACTGGTGTAATGGATCGGACCTATGGCAAGGGGATGTTTAGTTTCCCCAGCATTTTAAGAGTTAAATTGCACCCTGTTTGAATGGCAGCTCGCTCTTGAGAGGCGGGACATTCTATGATTTAAAAGGAGGGAGCAGGCATTGGTTTGAGGAGAGGGAGAGAGTGTGTGAGGGTGGATAGATGAAGAGATAGAGAAGTGTTTAGGTTAGGTTTAGTTAGAGGACTGATTGTGAAACTAAAAGAGAATTAAGCTTTGATGGAACTAAGCTTGTAAACAATGACTTACTGAAACCGTTATGCTATGTGAAAAATAAAGTCGTGTTCTTGATGTGCGGAAAGACATCGTCATTTATTTGGTCCAGCAAGTTATATGTGCTCACAAAGGAGTGAACTCAGGGGGGAAGCAAAACTGACCTAAGGGGTGATAGTTTGTGTCTGAGAGTTACACTGAGGAGGGACTAGCGGGCGAAAACCTTGGGAATGCCACAGAGTTGCTAGGAGTGCTTAGTCGACTGATACAGTGGGGATCCAATGTGAGGGAGGCCCTAGATTGTAGGCAGAAAAGGTGTTTCATCCCAATACCCCAGAGCAGAGAATATAATAGGCCACGGCAGCTGGACTGGAGCACTCTCGTTACTAAGATACCCTTAGTGGAAAGGAGATTGGTATTGAAAACGAATCTCAAAGGATAAGGTGGGGGTGGGTATAAGTGTACCCGACACACCTTGATAGAATTCGATTTAGTAACGGAGAAGCTGACAGGAGGTTCGTTGCAACTGGGTATGTGTTTTCATTCCACAGAGTGGGAAGTGATGGAAGACAGGATGGATGTTTGTCTTACTGTGTTCCCTAAAGTGGGACTATTGTCCTTTGTTCTTTCTCTTTGCTGCCTGATGCTAGAGAGAGAGGGAGCCATGACAGAGAACTCCTTGTGTGTATCATATGTAATAAAGTAGTTTAGCCTACATGCTGAGTTGCTGAGTTCTGTTACGCAACTGCGCACACACTCTGCGGATCCCTAAGTGTGCAGGTGTCTTCTGGCACCTGTCGCTGTGATGTTTGGGGAGAGGAATGCCTAAGAAGCTCCCGAACGATCGCCCAGGAAGGAGGGAACAGGCCAGTCGGGCATGTGTCTCTACCGAGGTTCTACTTGTGAGTAGAGGACGTTTCCTGACATGCCCGTTCACCAGTAAGATCGTAGAAGCAGAGTCTGGCTGTGAGCCTGCAAGCAGATGCTCAAGGCACCCGAGTGACTATTTGAGGCAGCGCAACTAGGCATTTCTAAGCTAAGTTGCCAAGCAGCTTCCAGAGATCCAATACAGAACAACAAGTGGGGGGGGAGGGGACATAGCATGACTCACTTCTCCTTAAGACTCTTGGTGAAAGTGCTTCTTGGCAGAAGGTTGGGTGCCTCCTGAAATTCTGGCCTTCTGAGCTGCAACCAACTAAACTGTGTCTTAGAATCATTCCCCCCCCCCCCAAAGAAAAGAAAATGATAGGCATCCTTCCCTCTT
Source organism: Darevskia nairensis (assembly GCA_034642065.1). Lineage (NCBI taxonomy): Eukaryota > Metazoa > Chordata > Lepidosauria > Squamata > Lacertidae > Darevskia > Darevskia nairensis. Next base: position 185,264 of record JAWWNI010001155.1, read on the forward strand.
GTGGTACCCACCATTTCCAAATCTTTCATTTACAAACCTTGATATCTGGGGACTCTGGGAAGTGAATGAATGAAAGTCTTTATTACGGTCATAGACCAGAAAGGCATAAAAAAATTCAGGTCGAAAATATCATCTATATACTAAATCACATTTAAATTTAAAATCATCACATATTAAGCTTAAAATTTGTGAGATATCTCACCAGTCTGTCACTTTAGTATCATTTCTAAGGGGTTAACTAGAGTCTTTATCTCTGTTGTTGGTTGTCGTCACGGTATGTCTTAGTCTTGACGCGATGTAGCAAAATTTAGCTACACTCCTAGTGATTTCTGGATTAGAGTCCGCTATTAGGTATCTAATATATGTTTCCTGTGATCGACCCGGTAAATTCTTTAGAAGGGGTTCAATTAACTCCTTTCTGGTGGTTTGATACAATGTACAGTACAGAAGTACATGCCCAATTGATTCAATTTCGTTATTATCACAGGGGCATAGTCTCTGTTCTAGCGGAGTCTGGTGATATCTGCCAGTTAATAGCGCCGAGGGAAGGGCGTTGAATCGGGCCCTAGTGAAAGCCCATCGATGTCTGGGGTTGCTAGGAAGTGAAATTTCTTCAGATTCTGCCTATATACCCCCATGCAGAATGGTGCTGGAGGAGACTCTTGAGAGTCCCATGGACTGCAAGAAGATCAAACCTATCCATTCTGAAAGAAGTCAGCCCTGAGTGCTCACTGGAAGGACAGATCCTGAAGCTAAGGCTCCAATACTTTGGCCACCTCATGAGAAAAGAAGACTCCCTGGAAAAGACCCTGATGCTGGGAAAGATGGAGGGCACAAGGAGAAGGGGACGACAGAGGACGAGATGGTGGGACAGTGTTCTCAAAGCTACCAACATGAGTCTGACCAAACTGCGGGAGGCAGTAGAAGACAGGAGTGCCTGGCATGCTCTGGTCCATGAGGTGACGAAGAGTCGGACACGACTAAACAACTAAACAACAACATTTGCAATTATCTCTTTTTAAGGCTGTGCTTCTTCTGCTGATTGTATTTGCTTTACTTCTGACATTTTTGCACACTTTCCAATTATACTTCTTCATTTGCTATGTGTGCTAGCCGCTGTGTTCTTGATTTGTGCATCCTTCAAATAGCCTTATATGGTAGTCAAAGCACCAGTCTTCTATGTTTGATTTTGTATGTACAATATATGCCAGTACAGAATTTGGTCATCCAAATACTTAAAGGTAAAGGTAAAGGGACCCCTGACCATTAGGTCCAGTCATGTCCAACTCTGGGATTGCGGCGCTCATCTTGCTTTATTGGCCGAGAACCGGTGTACAACTTCCAGGTCATGTGGCCAGCATGACTAAGCCACTTCTGGCGAACCAGAGCAGCACACGGAAACGCCGTTTACCTTCCCGCCAGAGCGGTTCCTATTTATCTACTTGACTTTGACGTGCTTTCGAACTGCTAGGTTGGCAGGAGCAGGGACTGAGCAACGGGAGCTCACCCCGTTGCGGGGATTCGAACCGCTGACCTTCTGATCGGCAAGCCCTAGTCTCTGTGGGTTAACCCACAGCGCCACCCGCATCCCTTGCATTGGACATAGAAGCCCGCAAATTGTGGATCTAGTTCATTTTAGGTGACCTTCCCGCCAGAGCGGTACCTATTTATCTACTTGCACTTTGACGTGCTTTCGAACTGCTAGGTTGGCAGGAGCAGGGACTGAGCAACGGGAGATCACCCCGTCGCAGGGATTCGAACCACCAACCTTCTGATCAGCAAGCCCTAGGCTCTGTGGTTTAACCCACAGTGCCACCTGGGTCCCTGTCCAAATACTTAGTAATGTATAATAACCATGTGATATTCAAAAACTCATACTCATGTTTCCTATAGGGAAGCCTCCTGCAAAATATCCTTTATATGAAATCTCCGAACACCTCCATTGGAGTTCTTTGGTAGTTTTGTTGAACCTCAGAGGTTTCACTTCGGACAAGAATTGAGAGAACTTTTGACATGCTTACAGGGAACTCCAGCATTCCCCGGAACTGTCCCAACCTAATAAGTTTCCATATTGGGGCCAGATGCAACTTTAGAAAAGCTCCTGAGTGATATCCAATTATACTGCTGGAAGTGGTATTAAGATCAATCTACTGCTTTAATGCAAGAGCCTTCATGCACCAATTAACCCATTAATCAATCCATAGGTCGTGGAGCACAAAAGAGAATGATGATCAAGGTATGAAAACCATTAGTTCAGAGCAAATACTGTAAGCCAAACGAAGTTCCAAAGAGCCAATTTAGGTCTTTCAGGACCGGTGTTATATGGTCTCGGTGGCCACTCCCAGTCACCAGTCTAGCTGCCACATTCTGGATTAGTTGTAGTTTCCGGGTCACCTTCAAAGGTAGCCCCATGTAGAGCGCATTGTCATTGTATTTGGACAATGCAATTGCACTCATTAAGTGCTGTTGTTTGGAGGGAGGTGGGGAATCAGAGACAGATCACGCTGAAGAGCAACAAAAGTCAGGAACTGTGGTCCAGGAATCAGCATGTTTTTACATGAGTAGAATGTGTCCTTTTATTTAAAATGCACCTCTGGGTTATTTGTGGGGCATAGGAATGTGTTCATTCCCCCCCCCCCAAATATAGTCCGGCCCACCACATAGTCTGAGGGACGGTGGACCGGCCCACGGCTGAAAAAGGTTGCTGACTTAAGGAAATGTTCACTTGGCTAGCGCTGAAACCCGGTCAAGTTTTGTGGAGTTTGGGTTGCTGCCCTCTCGCTGCACAGTTTCTGAGAAGCATTTCGTTGTTCCAGGAGGAGGAGGAGGAGGAAGAAGATGAAGAGCAAATATTGTCTCCAAGCATAGCTGTCAACCCTCCCTTTTTTTGCGGGAAACTCCCTTATTCCAATGCCGTTTCCCGCTGCTATCCCGGATTGTTGATATCCCTTAAATTTCCCGGATTTCAAAGGAAGCAGCTCCTCTCCCTCCCTGCCGGCCAGGGAGGCTCCTCAGCTGCGTTGCTTGGCTGCCAATAAGGAGTCTGAGACCGACTGGGGGCGGAGCTTGCATGCCTTGTGCAGCCAGACCCTTACGCCCAACCAGACAGCCAGCCTGCCTGCCGTCTATGCGCTTGCTCTTTCGCTCACCCGCAGCCTCTGGAGCGCAGGGTGGCGAGGCTACTTGGTGCCATTGCACCGCCCTCACGGCATCCCTTATTTTCAAATCCGAAAGTTGACAGCTATGTCTCCAAGTGCTCTGAGTCGTAAAAACAAATGCAAAAACCCAGCCAACCACCCTCTTAGCTCCAGGGACTTCTGGAACAGCATCTCCACGCTATGAGAGTAGGCCTGCAATCCTGCCACCCACTTGCAAGTCGGGGGAATAAGAGCCACATAATTGAGGCAGGGCTTCCTTCAAAAACAAAATTCAGTAAGCAGGTCCAGCATCTTCCTCTCCCATATTCCCCAGCCAAAGTACAGGGTAGGGGGAACTGGCGTCTCCTTAAAAGTCTTTGGAGTTTGGTTCCTGCGCATTAAGCTCAGTGATGTATGATACTTGGGACAGCTGCTTGAACCCAAATCCATTAGCTGACTGCTTGCTAATCCCCCAGGACCAGCTGCCTCATCCCATTAGCAGGAAAGCAAGTGAACCGCACTCCTTCGAGCTACTCAGCACGACAGCTTGGAACTGCCGCCCCTGTTCAGAGTCCATGTTTTGCAAAAGGGTTGGGGGGGGGTTGTTCACATTTTACCAGATGATCTGCTCCAGCCAGGTGATACTGGGCCAGCAAAAGCAACATTTGAACACCTCTTCTAAATTTCACGCAAAGAACAAGGGCTTGTTCACACTTCTGCTCGTCCCAGCCGCTTTTTCCAAGGGAAAACACGCTCTTCACTGCTGAATAGCAGCAAACATCCATCTGGTTTTCTGCGTATCATTGTTTGCTCTGATTCAGTGAGAAAGGGCAGGTTTTCCCAGGGAAAGCTCTCTGGCCCTGGGACAAGTGGAAGTGCGGATGAGCTCTAATAATTCAGTCAACGCTTGGGATATAATCATGGATGCCTGTTGAAATGCAGGTAGGCACTTCAACCCGGACTTCTTCCCTTTCTCACTTGGGGAAGCAAAGATTTTAATATTCCTTCAGACCACACATACAAGCCACCCTCGTGCAAAGCCCATCTTAAGCAGCAGCACTCTTTGTAACAGGAACCAGGTGGGACCCAGTCCTTCCAGGCCAGCTAGAAAAGGCCAGTTGCCAGACCGAGAGACAGGGAAGCGGTTCTTACAGGACTCACAGCCAACAGCAAACTGCTTAATCTTGGCTTAAAGGAAGGGGGTGGAATTTGCTTCGTGGAGGACAGAGAAAGGTTGCAAAGCATGTTCTACTTCACGGGTGTCAAACACAAGGCCCAGGGGCCAAATCCGGCCCGCCAGACCTCGTCATGTGGCCCGTGTAGCCTCCGCCAGCCGCCAGCCTTGTGTTTGACACCCGTGCCCTAAAGCTCTGCCAGGTGCTGGTCCATCCTTCCAGGGAGTGAAGGAGACCATCCGCTAACCTCTCCGCGAGAAGCTGCAGCGGAGGCCGCCCTTGCAAGACGCCCACCCCCCGTCTGGCGGAGGAGGCGGAGCCGACCGGCGAACGCCCCCTCCCCGACCTCCGGCTCTTGGTTGGGGCTGCCAGGCTGGCCAAACGCTCGCCGCCGCCGCCGAGGAGCCCTGCCCATGGCGCAGCGCCTCGCCCCCGCCGCGCCGCCTCGCGCTCTCCCAGCAGCGGCGCTGGGAGGTGGCGCAGAGTGAGCGGCCAGCGGGCGGGCGGGCGAGGCGAGGCGGCACTGCTCTTCGCTTGCGCCCAGCCAGGCAGGCAGTCGCGCTCCTTGCCGGCGCTCCGTGTCGGGCCGAGATGCTGCTGCCGAGCAAGAGCCCCGCTCGCCGGCGGAGGAAGGAGCGGCTGGCGGGCCAGCTGGGGCTCGTGGCCTCGCTGCTGCTGCTGCTGCTGTTGGCAGGCGCCCTGGCAGGCCAGCGGGCGCCAAGAGCAGGAGCTTCGCCCGCCAGGGACCGGCGCGCGTGGGGATGGCGAGTCCTCCCTGCGAGAGGCTCCCCCTGGAGAAACGCCCCTGATCTCGCCTTGCCCTTCGGGGAGCCCTTGGCTTGCCTTCCCTGGGCTCGGGGCTTCTGCCCGGATTTGTCCTTCCGCCGGAGAGAGAGCGGCGGTCCCCTTCCGGCTGCGCCTTAAGTTTCCCTGCGCCTCCATTCCCAGAGTGCTCGGAGCGGAGTCCTTGCCCCACGGCTCAGCACAAGGGGGGCTTCTTCCTTTGCCAGCCAAGAAGGGGGGCTGTGGAGGGACAGCCTTCTCTGTGGGGCTGGGCAGGCTAGAGGGAGACACGACCCCCGCACCCCGCCGTCCAAGAGGCAACCTTAGGGGGACAGATTTGGGGCAGATCGGACCCATGCAGGGCAAAAGCCTCCCCTCCCCAGAGGTTTTTCCTGCGGAAGCCCCATTGCAGTGGGTGGCAGTAGTGCAACAACCCCCATTCCTTGCCCCATGTGGATGATACTCTTTGAAAGGAGAGTGTCCATTGGGGTTTCCACCTCCTGAACTGAAACCTCTTGAGCTGGTCCTGCCAAGTCTACCTTTCTTCTCACTAGCAGAGAACGAGCTCTAGCAGGGGTGCCAAATTGAGTAAAATAGGAGGGGGGGCGGCTCAGGTAAACCCCACCCTGCATAATCACAAGATGCGGCTCGCACACACCAACCATTGATTTTAATGGCAATGCCCATCCATTTTGCAGGGGCCCAGCCCCCTCAATATTTTGTTATTACTTACATTATTACAAAAAACAGTAATAATTGAATGCAATGACAATAATTTATGATAATAAAGAGTGGACACACAGTCCTACAGATACAACCGGCCCTTTGAGGGTGACCAAACTGCTGATGCGGCCCCCAATGAATTTGAGTTTGACACCCCTGTTCTACTTCATGGAGAGCACGTGTTGCGGTGGGGGCCGGCAAGTCACCCCTCTGGTGCTGGGCGGGATCGTATGGATGGCCACTGTTGTGATTGGACCCTGGGTGTTGTTGGGGAGAATTGTATGTTGCAATTTATTGATGGACAGCCCAGCGGATATATATTGGTGGGTTTGCAACGTGATCCCCCTCTTGGCTGCGTGCTTCTGATCACCCGCCCTCCCTCCCTATATTTTAGGCCTCTGCGTTGACCTTGCTATGCTTGTCATGGGGTCGTCTGCTGTTGGGGCAGGGGCCTGGTAGGAATTTTTCCAGTTGGCTGATTGGCTGGTGCCATTTGGTTTTCGCCTACTGCGTAGCAAATAGTCACAACTTGTAAGGTCGGCGGTTAGGCATTGGTTATTATGTTGGTTGGAGGAGGGGTTATGATTGACTGTGTCTGCCCCTCCTATTGTTGCTGGTGTTAGGGGAATTCCGTTAAAGGAATCCAGGGGCTCGATGCTTTTTGTCCAAACCCCGGTCGGGGGCTAGGGCCGTGCAAGAGCCCATGGAGCCTGAGGGGAGAGGGGAGGGTCAGACCACCCGGCTTCCTTTATCTCTCCAGAGGGTTTTCCCCTTACTGACGGTTATCAGTTCTGTCCCCTGTGGGACAGATAGTCTTAACCAATGCCTAAGCACGAATCTGTATCTGAAGAATATGTATCTGAAGAAGTGTGCATGCACACGAAAGCTCATACCAAGAACAAACTTAGTTGGTCTCTAAGGTGCTACTGGAAGGATTTTTTTTATTTTTTATTTTGTTTTAACTTCTAGATCTGTTCCAGCATTTCCCCCTGACTCTCTAGAAGAGATTTACGTGGTGCACAGGGAGAATAGAGGGTGAGCAAGTTCCACTGCACATCTAAAACTGATTGCGCTAGCTGAACTTCTTTAGCTTTTATTTCCAAATTTCAAACTGGGGCAATCTGTAGAACAGCAATGTGGAATCTATAGTCCTTCAGATCTTATTGGACTACAGCTCCAGTCATTCCTGCTTCTCCGTCATGTTGGCTGCAGCTGATGCACTGGAATTTAACCACATCCCGTGGGCCACAAGTCTCCAGTCATGCTTTAGTTTAGAACATACAGAAAGGTTCTGAAATATCTGGAGCAGAATATCTGTCTATCTGGAACACAGTAAGAAAGTCGACTGCTTTATTCATCTATTTAAGAAAAACTTCCTGCTATTATGCAAGCAATTCCACAAATAATTGAGAACTGGGCCTAACATATGGCATATTCATGAAAACTCCAGTTTACCAAACTGCATAAAAAAAGAATTATAAGTTGATACTGACCTGGGGGCTAGTGTGTGCAGCAAAATTCACGCCCGCTGGTGAAGACAAAGGAACAGAATGCGACCCCATAGAGGACGTGAGCACTCTGTACGGAGAGCTCATTGTATTAACAGAGGCTACTGAGTTCATAGGTGAAGAGAGAGGTCTTGAAGCACTGAGGGGAGACTCAAGGTAGTTGGACATGCCATCTAAGGAATTCCCTGTGGGAAGGCCCGATCCCAGATTTGCAGGTGCAGAATTGCTGTGAACTGGAGAATCTGAAAGGAAAGGAGAAACTCCATGAAGGTGGGTGACAAAACGGTAAATGCAGAGCACTTTGGAGGTAGACGTAATTGTCAGATTCCCTTAACAGTTGCTCATGAGTAAAGACCAAGTCCGTCTTGTCTTTCCACGATTTTTATTGTGCAAAGTATGTACAGTGCGGAGCTATCCTAAAACATGACCACCTACCTTTTTCGCTCCATAAGACGCACTTTTTTCCTCCCAAAAAGTAAGGGGAAATGTCTGTGCGTCTTATGGAGCGAATGTGTGGTCCCTGGAGCTGAACTGCCCAGGGGCAAAAGCAGATCATGCTTTAAAAAAGAGAGAGAGAGAGAGAGAGAAGGGGGTGTTGAAAGGAAGCCCGATGAGCAGCTGCTCAGCAAACAATCGGGGAGAGAGATAAGGGGGAGAGATTCCAGCCCCGCCCCCTTGCAGAGGGAGACTGTTTCCCCAGCGACATGTGACTGGCTGATTAGATTATCTGTCTGGAAACTGTAGAAATGGCTTCCTGAAGCTACAGAACTGTGAGTTAAACCCCATAAAACTGGGTTTTTTCCCTTTGCAAAGTAAGCTCAACAACTTTGAGCTGATCCTCAAAAAATGGGGCTTTTCTCCTTTGCAAAAGAAGCTGCAGAAATTTGAGCTGATCCTCAAAAAATGGGGCTTTTCTCCTTTGCAAAAGAAGCTACAGAAATTTGAGCTGATCCTCAAAAAAATGGGGCTTTCCCCCTCTAAAAACTAGGTGCGTCCTATGGTCAGGTGTGCCTTATAGAGCGAAAAATACGGTAGTCACTAGCAGAATCCGGAAGTGCCCCCCTCCTGTTTCGGCGCCAACACCAGAGTCTCGGCACCCTAAAATGCCGCCTCCTTTCTCCCCTGACCCCTCTGCGTAAAGCAGGCGCCGGAAACGGTGTCTCCCCCTCAGAGTGGGTCTGCTGAGTGGTGCTGTGTCTCTCTGCATCATCCTGGAGACCCCTTCCCACCTGGCTACTCCCTGGTAACTCCTCCCCCCCCCCCGGGGAGGAGCTGGCAGACTCACTGGGAGATGTGTCCATCGACAACAGAGGCTGAGGCTGCCGGTACCCACTCAGTGCCGGACTGGCAGGGGAGGGCACATCCCGGACAGTAATCCTACAGCAGGCAGCGCAACGACTAATTCTGCGACAGATTCTCAAACAGCAGCAACTGCACGCCAGCTTTCACCCAACTACCGTGTTTCCCCTTTTTTAATACGTAGCCATAAAGTAAGCCATAAAGTAAGAGAAGTAAGACATACCCCAAAAGAAAGCCGCCATTGTTCCCGTCACCTCCTCAGCCCCTCCTGTGTGTGCAGGGAGCCAGCAAACCAGCGAGAGGCGCGGGGGAAAACAAGGAGAAGCAAGGAGATACCGGTACCAGTAAAGACCAGTAAGAAATAACCCCTTTATTACTCCCCAATAAAAAATAAGACACCGAAAATAAGCCACCCTGTGTTTTTTTGAGGAAAAAAGTTATAAGACGGTGTCCTAAAAAAGGGGAAACACGGTACAGCTTAAACGCATAGCTTTTGCCATTCTTTCTGTGTGTCTGAATTCAAAACTGAAAACTCCTCCAGCTGTCTCTCTGTCCTTTTCGGGCTTATTCTGCTCTTTAAAGCTCCGTGTCCAAGTGCTCTCTCTCTCTCTTTTTTTTCCCCACCCTGAGCTTTCCTCACGAAAACCTGCTCTTTAAATTTGAATTACAACAAAGGAAGTCTACACCGTGAAAGATCCCTGAAACGAGATGAACGTATATTTATATAGTGATACTTAAGCAAACAATATGTTTAATGATTCAAGAGCAGAATTGCTCAAGAGCAAAAATACTCAAAAACGTTATAAACTAATTCCAAGAAATATAAATAACTCAAGAAAACCTTCAAAGAACTCCAAATAACAAAAATAACTCAAGATAAACTAACAAATAACCTTAACGAGTTGCCGGCTAAGATTCTCGTTTCACTGTTATGATCTATCAGTTTCCTCAGAAGGAAAAAAAGTTAATGACTTTATATAACTCAAAATAGCTTGTTTGCTATTAAATCTAGGGGGGGGGGGGTTAAAGAAACTTCAGAAAAGAAGAGGAACACTCCCAAACAGAAAGTGGTAATTATCCAAACTAGGAATTCTAATTTTGCTTCATCCAAGAGGTTAAAAACCTAAACTCAAGTTCGAAAACAAGCTCCATAGCTAGTAAAACACGTTGACGTGTTTTATCTGAATCTGAATTCTGAATTCTGAATTTTGAAAATCTGAAGCACAGCAAACAGCAATTCAGGTTTTCCGGGGGTTCCCATTTGCTCCAATTCAGCGTTAAAGAGCGAGTTTTCACAGGGAAAGCTCTGGAGCAAAATAATAATAATAAAGTGCTCAGACACTGAGCTTTAAGTGCAGACTATGCCTGGAAAGTGCAAATGAAAGGTTAAGTCTTGACAAGTCCTTCCTCCCCCCTGCCCCCCCAACAAAAAAAAGACACTGTACAAAATAGTTGTCATGCAGAAGTCACTTTTGTTTTGTTTTTTAAGATGAGCTTGTTGTGGTGCTTGTATCCTCACGAGTCATTTGTGCACAATGGCTCATTATGAAGATAATGCTATTTTCTACCCTTAAAAGCCAGTCACCATTAAACAGGTTTTATCAGATAAGGAGGATTTGATCAGTTTTCTATCGTTCACTATTGCTGGGTATCTGCAAACTTCATTGAGGAAGAATTTCCACAAAAGTGCAGCTGTAATAATGGCAGCCGCTGCCCCTCCCATGCCAAGTAACACCTTGGGGAGAGGGGGGATTAGAAAGCAATGTGAGAGGCTGGGTACAACACTGAATATGATGCATGGACAAGATTGTGGAATGAGAACCGGAAATTCACAGCGTGCATAGCTTTGAAAGAAAATGCCTTAAAAATGGCATATAGGTGGTACTTGACTCCAGTAAAACTGGCTAAAATGTATAGAATGAAGGATAAGCATAGCTGTCAACTTTCGGATTTGAAAATAAGGGATTTTCCCCAGACTTTCGGATTTGAAAATAAGGGATGACGCAAGGGCGGTGCAATGGCACCAAGTAGCCTCGCCACCCTGCGCTCCAGAGGCTGCGCGCTAACGGGTGAGCGAAAGAGCGAACACGTAGACGGCAGGCAGGCTGTCTGTCTGGTTGGGCGTGAGGGTCTGGCTGCACAAGGCATGCAAGCTCCGCCCCCAGTCGGTCTCAGACTCCTTATTGGCAGCCGAGCAACGCAGCTGAGGAGCCTCCCTGGCCGGCAGGGAGGGAGAGGAGCTGCTTCCTTTGAAATCCGGGAAATTTAAGGGATATCAACAATCCGGGATAGCAGCGGGAAACGGCATTGGAATAAGGGAGTTTCCCGCAAAAAAAGGGAGGGTTGACAGCTATGGATAAGGCGTGCTGGAAGTTTAAGGAAGTAGACGGTGATTTCTACCATATGTGGTGGAGCTGCAAAAAAGTGAAAGGGTTTTGGGATCTGAGCTATAATGAATTAAAAAAGATGTTTAGATATACCATTCCCAAAAAACCCGAAGTTTTTTATTAGGATTGATGGGTAATGAAATTGTAAGGGTAGACCAAAGACTTTTCATGTACGCCACAGTGGCAGCGAGAATTTTGTTGGCCCAAAAATGGAAATCACAAGATTTACCTACCATGGCGGAGTGGCAGGCAAAGATGCTGGAGTATGCAGAGATGGCCAAGCTGACCTGCAGAATTCGAGATCAGGACGATTCGAAATTCCATAGAGACTGGAGTAAACTCTTGGGCTTACTTAAATGACAATTGTAAAAATTTAAAGACTCTAGCAGGGTTGAAATGAATCCTACAACAGGCATAGGCAAAAGTACTACACTTGGGCAAAAAAAATGAAAGGCACAAATACAGGATGGGTGGCACCTGGCTTGAGAGCAGTACATGTGAAAAGGATCTAGGAGTCTTGGTAGACCACAAACTTGACATGAGTCAACAGCGTGATGCAGCAGCTAAAAAAGCCAATGCAATTCTGGGCTGCATCAATAGGAGTATACCATCTAGATCAAGGGAAGTAATAGTACCACTGTATTCCGCTCTGGTCAGACCTCACCTGGAATACTGTGTCCAATTCTGGGCACCACAGTTCAAGAAGGATACTGACAAGCTGGAACGTGTCCAGAAGAGGGCAACCAAAATGGTCAAAGGCTTGGAAACGATGCCTTATGAGGAACGGCTTAGGGAGCTGGGTATGTTTAGCCTGGAGAAGAGAAGGTTAAGGGGTGATATGATAGCCATGTTCAAATATATAAAAGGATGTCATATAGAGGAGGGAGAAAGGTTGTTTTCTGCTGCTCCAGAGAAGCGGACCCAGAGCAATGGATTCAAACTACAAGAAGATTCCACCTAAACATTAGGAAGAACTTCCTGACAGTAAGAGCTGTTCAACAGTGGAATTTGCTGCCAAGGAGTGTGGTGGAGTCTCCTTCTTTGGAGGTCTTTAAGCAGAGGCTTGACAGCCACCTGTCAGGAATGCTTTGATGGTGTTTCCTGCTTGGCAGGGGGTTGGACTGGATGGCCCTTGTGGTCTCTTCCAACTCTATGATTCTATGATTCTATGACTTTAAGTGGAGAAATAAAAAGGACTTGACATGAATAATAGCTCAACCTGCAACCTCAGAGGATGCCATCGCTGGGAATACCAGCACAAAACCAGGTGCCTGGAAAGAGCTCGCCAAACACGGTGACCGTGTTTTGTAAAATTAAGTTCAAATATACAGCAGAAGCAACTGCAAAAAAAGAAAAAAGAAAAGAAAAGAAAAGAAAACAATTTGAGAGGCCAGGGTTATGTCCACCACTGCCCCCCCCCCCAGTTCAGTCTCAATCTCAATGGTGCCTATGGCTTCAAAGGTTTAACACAAGCATCTTAATTGGAGTCACCAAGTCAGAGGTGTAGGAAGGTCAGGTGGTACCCGGTGCGGAAAATTTCTTGTCAACCCCCCCCCCCATTGATTTTTTTAATTATTATTTTATTTTTTGCCTGCAAAAATGGTTTTACGTTATTTCATATTTTCTTACAAAGGAATAATAACAAGTAATAATAATAATAAAAATTTTATTTATATCCCGCCCTCCCCGGCCGAAGTCGGGCTCAGGACGGCTAACATCAGATACATAACATTGGTATAAAATCAAACAATAATTAAATTACCTCCTAAAAACATGTCAAAATCAAATTAAAGTCTAATTAGATGGCTTTCCGCAGGGTTAGTGTTGGGAACAGTAAGTGCTCCACTGAATTGAAATTTCAGCCTTCACGACATAGGAAAACGGCCAAGTAAACAGCTATTTTCGTGGAGGAGGGTCAAGATATTAATTAATATGCATGAAATTTCTTTTTTTAAATATCATTTTTATTTATTTTGAATGCATGAAATTTCATATATAGCTATATAATCCCTAGTATAGTAAGATAAGACCTTTGGAGCAGGTTTTTTTTTTAAAAAAAAGTTGTTTTTTTTATGAACCACCCTAATAGGGCAGTAATTGTTCCTTGATATCTGAAGAATCTTGGTATCTGAAGAAGTGTGCATGCACACGAATGCTCATACCAAGAACAAACTTAGTTGGTCTCTAAGGTGCTACTGGAAGGAATTTTTTTATTTTTTATTTTGTTTTGACTATGACAGACCAACACAGCTACCTACCTGTAACTGTTCCTTGATAATTTGTCACCCCCCTCCATGATGGAACCTGGGGCGGCCCGTCCCCTTCGCCCCCCCCCTCCTACGCCCCTGCACCAAGTTAAAGGGCACCCTGTGAAGTTTGCAGAACCCTGTGAACATCAGCTTATTACAAAACGGGGTCTCCTTCATGGAGAGCACGTGTTGCGGTGGGGGCCAGCAAGACACCCCTCTGTTGCTGGGCAGGATTGGATAGATAGCCAAGGCATGTGATTGGGCCCTGTGGGTTGTTGGGGTGATTTGTATGTTGCAATGTTTGAAGGACAGCCCAGAGGCTAGATATTCCTCCTGCCCGCAGCGTGGGGCCTCTCTTCGCTGCGTGCATTTGGATCACCTGCCCTCCCTCCCTATAATTTAGGCTTGCGCGTTGACCTTGCTATGCCTGTCATGGGCTCGTCTGCTTTTGGGGCAGGGGCCTGGTAGGAATTTTGCCACTTGGTTGATTGGCTGGTGCCATTTAGTTTTCGCCTGCTGCGTAGCAATTAGTCACAACTTGTAAGGTTGGTGGTTAGGCATTGGTTATTAAATTGGTTGGTGGAGGGGATGTGGTTGGCTGTGCCTGCCCCTCCAATGCTGCTGCTGCGCGGGGAATTCCGTTAAAGCAGGGGTGTCAAACTCAAATTCATTGGGGGCCGCATCAGCAGTTTGGTCACCCTCAAAGGGCCGGTTGTATCTGTAGGACTGTGTGTCCACTCTTTATTATCATAAATTATTGTCATTGCATTCAATTATTACTGTTTTTTGTAATAATGTAAGTAATAACAAAATATTGAGGGGGCTGGGCCCCTGCAAAATGGATGGGCATTGCCATTAAAATCAATGGTTGGTGTGTGCGAGCCGCATCTTGTGATTATGCAGGGTGGGGTTTACCTGAGCCGCCCCCCCCCCTCCTATTTTACTCAATTTGGCACCCCTGCTAGAGCTCGTTCTCTGCTAGTGAGAAGAAAGGTAGACTTGGCAGGACCAGCTCAAGAGGTTTCAGTTCAGGAGGTGGAAACCCCAATGGACACTCTCCTTTCAAAGAGTATCATCCACATGGGGCAAGGAATGGGGGTTGTTGCACTACTGCCACCCACTGCAATGGGGCTTCCGCAGGAAAAACCTCTGGGGAGGGGAGGCTTTTGCCCTGCATGGGTCCGATCTGCCCCAAATCTGTCCCCCTAAGGTTGCCTCTTGGACGGCGGGGTGCGGGGGTCGTGTCTCCCTCTAGCCTGCCCAGCCCCACAGAGAAGGCTGTCCCTCCACAGCCCCCCTTCTTGGCTGGCAAAGGAAGAAGCCCCCCTTGTGCTGAGCCGTGGGGCAAGGACTCCGCTCCGAGCACTCTGGGAATGGAGGCGCAGGGAAACTTAAGGCGCAGCCGGAAGGGGACCGCCGCTCTCTCTCCGGCGGAAGGACAAATCCGGGCAGAAGCCCCGAGCCCAGGGAAGGCAAGCCAAGGGCTCCCCGAAGGGCAAGGCGAGATCGGAGGCGTTTCTCCAGGGGGAGCCTCTCGCAGGGAGGACTCGCCATCCCCACGCGCGCCGGTCCCTGGCGGGCGAAGCTCCCGCTCTTGGTGCCCGCTGGCCTGCCAGGGCGCCCGCCAACAGCAGCAGCAGCAGCAGCGAGGCCACGAGCCCCAGCTGGCCCGCCAGCCGCTCCTTCCTCCGCCGGCGAGCGGGGCTCTTGCTCGGCAGCAGCATCTCGGCCCAACACGGAGCGCCGGCAAGGAGCGCGACTGCCTGCCTGGCTGGCTGGCTGGGCGCAAGCGAAGAGCAGTGCCGCCTCGCCTCGCCCGCCCGCCCGCTGGCCGCTCACTCTGCGCCACCTCCCAGCGCCGCTGCTGGGAGAGCGCGAGGCGGCGCGGCGGGGGCGAGGCGCTGCGCCATGGGCAGGGCTCCTCGGCGGCGGCGGCGAGCGTTTGGCCAGCCCGGCAGCCCCAACCAAGAGCCGGAGGTCGGGGAGGGGGCGTTCGCCGGTCGGCTCCGCCTCCTCCGCCAGACGGGGGGTGGGCGTCTTGCAAGGGCGGCCTCCGCTGCAGCTTCTCGCGGAGAGGTTAGCGGATGGTCTCCTTCACTCCCTGGAAGGATGGACCAGCACCTGGCAGAGCTTTAGGGCACGGGTGTCAAACACAAGGCTGGCGGCTGGCGGAGGCTACACGGGCCACATGACGAGGTCTGGCGGGCCGGATTTGGCCCCCGGGCCTTGTGTTTGACACCCGTGCGTTAAAGGAATCCAGGGGCTCACCAAGCTTTTGTCCGTACCCCCTGGTCAGGGGCTAGGGCCACGCTTGAGCCTCTGGGAACATTAGGGGAGAGATGAGGGCTAGACACCGACCCCTATTCTCTCCCCAAAGTGTTTTCCCTTTACTGACTTCCGCAAGGCGGGCGGATGTCAGTCTGTACCCAGGAGGGGACAGATAGTCGGAACCAATGCCTAAGCAACCACTCACATTTTGTATTTTAATAAAGTTGTGGCCAAAAATATGCCCAAAACCTTAAACTTAAATTTCTGTGTGAAGTGTGCGTTATTTGAGGGGTGGCTTGGTGACCTCGACACGCAAAGAAGCATTGCTTCATATAACAGCCCAAATGATGAAAATAACAGGGCTCTCTGAAAGGCCATTGTGGTTCGATTCCTTTGCCATTCCATGCCTAGTGGGAGAGATGATTCAAAGGGAGAAAGACAGACAGACGAAGACCTTTTCCATTCCATGCGAAATGGGTTGATCGCAGGAGAATCCGGACTCCATTGACTCTGACAAATGTCTTTAACGTTATTCAAAAAGCTGACCTTTTGTTATCTCTTATTGTGCCTCTTCCCTTTGAATCAGATTTGACTGCTACTTCAGGTAGAATAACAAACACTGTCACAGGAACCATCTTTGCAATAAATAAATATTGAAGTTGCGGGGGAGAGGGAGGGGAAGAGGCAAAAGGGGCTGGTGTGCGGTCGCAGCAACTTTGCGGCAGCTACAGAGAGCAAGTCCTGACCTTTCTGCTGAGCAACGTCACCTCTGTCTTCATGCTGGCTAGATTCAACGTGTTTCCCTCCAAGATGACTGAAGGAAGATAGTTAGATCTCCCAAAAGACGAACGTTTATGTAAATGTGGGAAGGAGGAACTAGATACGCGGGACCACATTTTCTTCTCCTGCAACCATGGTATTAACGCGAGAAGGCGTTTGTTGAGTGCCATACAGGAGGACGCATCGATCGCTGCATCGCCCACAATTCAGGGATTACTGTCGGACAACAATGACAGAGTTCCTCTAGAGGTGGCTGAGTTTTTGTGCAGGGTTTATTCAGAGAGAAAGGGCCACTGCGGAGGCGTTCAGGGGCGGCCTATGGAAAATTAACATATTGTGTTAAATATAGAATTAATGAAGATATATTTTATTATTAGGAAGTTTACTAATTGAAGGCTATTTTTAACGCTGTATTTATGCTCTGAATTTGTGGCCTCAAGAAGTTTATAAAGTGATTGTTTTATTCTTTTTAATAATAACTCTGTCCTTAAGCATTGGAATAACTCTGTTCTTAAGTATTTGGAAAAGATTGTTTTATTTTTAATAACCCTGCCCTTAAGTATTTGAATTTGCTATGCCAATAAAGGTTATTTCATTTCATTTCATTTCAACTTCACCTCTGCAGACCAAACCAGACAATATGCTAGATGTGTTAATTGTATTTAATATGCCTAGCTCCCCTCCCCTCCTTTTAAGAACAGCTGTGGGGAAGGAAGGGGGAGGAGCATCTGCAGAATCTTTTCCACCCTGAAACCCTCTCCCTGTCTCTGAAGTTGCTATTTGACTCGAGTGAAGCCACAAGACAAGTCCCTGATGCCATTCTTCACTCATAAAATCAAGTGAAGGAAATACTGCTTGATGGAAATTGCCATGGTAGTACACAGGCCTATATGTGTGCGGGGGGGGGGGGGGATTCATCAAAACAAGTTTTTTTGCTTCTAATATAGCACTGTACATTCATTATTATTTTTTACCCCTTGAAATCTCCCATGTTTCCTGAATATACCGTATTTTTCGCTCTATAAGGCACACCTGACCATAGGACGCACCTAGTTTTTAGAGGGGGAAAGCCCCATTTTTTTGAGGATCAGCTCAAATTTCTGCAGCTTCTTTTGCAAAGGAGAAAAGCCCCATGTTTTGAGGATCAGCTCAAAGTTGTTGAGCTTACTTTGCAAAGGGGAAAAACCCTGTTTTATGGGGTTTAACTCACAGTTCTGCAGCTTCAGGAAGCCATTTCTACAGTTTCCAGCCAGATAATCTAATCAGCCAGTCACATGTCGCTGGGGAAACAGCCTCCCTCTGCAAGGGGGCGGGGCTGGAATCTCTCTCCCTTATCTCTGTCCCCGATCCTTTGCTGAGCAGCTGCTCAGCGGACTTCCTTTCAACACCCCCTTCTCTCTCTCTTTTTTTTTTTTTTAAAAAGCACGATCTGCTTTTGCCCCTGGGCAGTTCAGCTCCAGGGACCACACATTCGCTCCATAAGACACACAGACATTTCCCCTTACTTTTTAGGAGGAAAAAAGTGCGTCTTATGGAGTGAAAAATACGGTAAATTTGTTGAAATTAATGGCCTTGACTTAGTTCTGTTCATTAATTTAAATGGGTCGGTTCTGAGTAAAACTTAGTTGAACGCCACCCACGGCAAGTTATACACCTCATTATGCCACCGTTTCCGCAGTGTGTATATGTGTGTGTGTGTTTCATTTCTGTATCTATAATGGAGTACGAATTGTTGAGCAACATGTTGACTTTGTTGTCGAAAGGGGTGTTGGTTTCCATTTCAGACCAGGTTCTCAAGTGACAATTGCCACTGGCATTTGATTTACTCATCCCCTCCGAATCTCAAACTATGTGGAAACACCACAGAATGAATAACCTGAATACTATTCTAGATAATGCCCAACAGAAAGGAGCAAGGAACAACCATAAGTTAGGAACAGAGCAGCGTGTGAAGAAGAATAAAACAAACCAACAACAGCCAGTCACATGTCGCTGGGGAAACAAACAGCCTCCCTCTGCATTCAACAATGGAGGCCTGGGCAAGGGGGCGGGGCTGGAAAGGGAGCCTTATCTCTCTCCCCGATCGCTTGCTAAACAGCTGTTCAGCGGCTTCCTTTCAACACCCTCTTCTCTCTTTGTAAAAAAAAGAGCACGATCTGCTTTTGCCCCTGGGCAGCTTAGCTCCAGGGACAACACATTCGCTCCATAAGACACACAGACATTTCCCCTTTCTTTTTAGGAGGAAAAAAGTGCGTCTTATGGAGCAAAAAATACGGTAATTTAGAATTAAATTCAGTTCCCCTAAATACGGTAACAATTTCTTTTTATTAATCTTGCTATAAATATCCTCACCTCGCACCAAAATGATCTTATCATCAGACAGTTAATCAACATATGTACTAAGTTCGCATTTTTACTCCCACATCTCCAGCAGTTGCCTGCACTTGTAATTTTCTCCCGGTATAGTTTTGCTGGAGTCCAGTGGACTCTGTATATGTGCCTATATTACCCCTTATGTTCCATTTAACTGCATGCCTTGCAATGTCAACGTGCTCATTGCAGTTACTGCAATGTATAGAGAAATAAGGTAAAGGGACCCCTGACCATTAGGTCCAGTCGTGTCCGACTCTGGGGTTGCGGCGCTCATCTGGCATTATTCCAGGTCATGTGGCCAGCATGACAAAGCCGCTTCTGGCGAACCAGAGCAACGCATGGAAATGCCGTTTACCTTCCCGCTACAGCAATACCTATTTACCGGTATCTACTTGTACTTTGACGTGCTTTCGAACTGCTAGGTGGGCAGGAGCAGGGACCGAGCAACAGGAGCTCACCCCGTCACTCCATCTGGCCAGGTCTCCCCAGCCACTCTAGGCGGCTTCCAACAATATCAAAATACATTAAAATATCATGGATTAAAAACTTGAGGTATTTTCTGAATGTCAGATAGTTGTTCATCTCCTTAACCTCTGCTGGGAGGGGGTTCCACAGGGCAGGTGCCACTACCGAGAAGGCCCTCTGCCTGGTTCCCTGTAGCTTTGCTTCTCGCAGTGAGGGAACAGCCAGAAGGCCCTCGGCACTGGATCTCAGTGTCCTTTCTATTATAAATAACTTTCTATTAAATAAGAATTCTCTTGGAATGTTTGCTTGGCAGATAATGATGTTGCTATCCTGAGAGTGAACAGAATCCCTCTTCAGCATCCGCAGCAGCAGCAGCCCAGAGGAACTGAAATCCAGTCTTTGCAGAAGGCTCCAGCACACATGACATTTAAAAATGGGATATCACATTCTTAGTACCTGTCAAGTAATGCAACGTGACAGATGAATCCGGTTCCTGGTGCACTGCATCAGCGCATAAAGCTTCTCCCACTAAATCAAGATTTGTTGCACTTCCTGTCTTGGGGACAAACTTTTAAATTCTTATTTGTTCCTAACAATGCTTTCTAATGGGCTGGATCTCAGCACTGTGCTATTGCACACCCTTAATCACATGTTGCATGCAAACATGCACATGCATTCTACTGTACAGTAGCATGTAACAATATATTTAGCTCAGAGTCAAAGGGTATCACAAGGGGATTCCACACATACAGTGCCGGATTTACATATAAGCTAAACAAGCTATAGTTTAGGGCCCCACTGTCTTGGGGGCCCCCCAAAAAATTTAAATGGAAAAAAACCTGGATGTACATTTCCAAAATATAAGGTAAAGAAGGCCCAGCAGAGGATTTATTTCCTCAGACTTTTAAAGAAAAACAATCTGAGTGAGAGACTGCTGGTGTCCTTCTACCAAGGCTCCATAGAGAGCATTCTTATATACTGTATTTGTGCTTGGTTCTCCAGCCTCACAGCCAGGGAGAAGAAGGTACTTCACAAGGTCATAACCACAGCCCAAAATATTATTGGTCATCCTCTCCCATCTCTGGAAGAACTATACAGTTCCCGTTGCCTTAAAAAGGCTAACAATATTTTAAAGGATCCATCTCATACAGGATATAGTCTCTTTGTACCACTGCCTTCGGGTAGAAGATATAGAACAATTAGATCAAGAACAAATAGATTGAAGAACAGTTTCTACCCAAGAGCTATAACCATCTTAAATGCTGTAACCAGATAATATGACCTTGGAGAGCTGTGATGGGTGTGTGCATGTGTGTGTGTGCATGTGTATGGTCTTCCCAGTAGTAATGTACGGAAGTGAGAGCTGGACCATAAAGAAGGCTGATCGCCGAAGAATTGATGCTTTTGAATTATGGTGCTGGAGGAGACTCTTGAGAGTCCCATGGACTGCAAGAAGATCAAACCTATCCATCCTTAAAGAAATCAGCCCTGAGTGCTCACTAGAAGGACAGATCCTGAGGTTAAGGCTCCAGTACTTTGGCCACCTCATGAGAAGAGAAGACTCCCTAGAAAAGACCCTGATGTTGGGAAAGATGGAGGGCGCAAGGAGAAGGGGACGACAGAGGATGAGATGGTTGGACAGTGTTCTCGAAGCTACTAACATGAGTTTGGCCAAACTGCGAGAGACAGTGAAGGATAGGCGTGCCTGGCGTGCTCTGGTCCATGGGGTCACGAAGAGTCGGACACGACTGAACGACTGAACAACAACAATTATTATTTGATAACATTTTGTTAATTTTCCAAAAAAAAAAAATCAATAATATTCACATTTAACAATTTAAACCATAAATCTTAATTGACTTCCCTCCTCTCCCCTTCCTGGTTCCATTATTTTACTCTTATTCATGCATGTCCTTAAAATCTTATATTCTTAACAATCCAATTTTTAAACCTTATTCATCTTATTACAAGTGACTTTTAAAAGTTCAACTAATGTAAAAACCTATACACAAAGCTTGCAAACATTTCCCTTATTAAAAAAAAGAAAGAAACCAATGTCTTTTGGGTTTCAAATTATCTAGTATGTCCTGCATAGTTCACTAACTTATTTTACCAATCTTCTTCGTCCTCTTTGGCGGTGAAAAAACTCTGGGAAACGGAGGGGGGGGGGGAGACCACCGGAGGGAGCTTTGCACCACGGCGCCGGATATGCTTAAGACAGCTCCCCTTTATAAGCAGATTAATACCAAGGCTTCATGGGGCCTGCCAGGTCTCACATCGCAGCTGCCAATATGTATATTGAATCCTATATAATAATTTCCCTATGTCCCTGCGTCCGCGTCCGTGTGTCAGTGGAATTCGAAACTGGGCATGCGCCCCACTGACACAGGGATTGGAGCAGGGATTGGAGAGGGGGGCGTGTCCGAGAGGCGGCGGCGCATGCGCGGCATCAGTTGCCTCACTGCCGCCGCCTCGCATGGAGCTGAGCGCGCTGCCGGGGTGTCCCTGGCC
Organism: Darevskia nairensis; assembly: GCA_034642065.1. NCBI lineage: Eukaryota > Metazoa > Chordata > Lepidosauria > Squamata > Lacertidae > Darevskia > Darevskia nairensis. The sequence goes on from JAWWNI010001155.1 coordinate 206,922, forward strand.
GCCTGCGCTCACCCGCTGCCGCCGCCTCCGAGACTGCCGAGGCCCCCGCCCGGCCCGGACACTCTTGGCCTCGGCTGGTGGCGGCGGCGGCAGTTCTGGAGCTCCCCTGGCCGCTGCGAGGAGCCTGCCCGCCAAGGAGCTCCGCCTGACGCGGGACTCTCGCTCGCCTGCCAGCGGCCGGGGAAAGAGGAGCAGCAGCGGCGGCAGGCACAGGCCGAGCGAGCCCAGCGCCAACAGCCGGGACCGAGCAGCCCGCGGCTGCCCCGGGGGCCCGACGCCGCCCCGCAACCTCCTCGCCCCGCCCGCTGCCGCCAGGTGCCTCCGCGCCTCGGATCCCGGTCGCCGCTGCTGTTGCTGCTGCTGCTGAGGCAACGCCGCGGCTGAGGTAAAAGACGGCGGGAGGCCTCTGCCCGCCACGGGCCCGGCGCCCGCTCCCGCCACCGCCAGCGGTGACCAAGGGAGGCACGCCCGGTGGAGGGGGGCGCGGCGGCCTGAGCCAGGCCGCCTGCCTCAGCGGGAGGCCGGGCACCCTCTCAGCCCTCGCGTCGCTATCTAGCGCCCGTTTTTAACGGGCTAAATTCACTAGTTTATAATAAAAAACCTTATTTGTAGGGCTCTATTTTTTATTTTATTTTTATCCAAAAGAACCACCACCCTCTTAACTTTTAGTTCAGTGGAGAGCAGCTTAAATGACGAACACAGCATACAACCAAGCAGTAGAGAGCCTTCAGCAACACATAAACAAGTAGAGGTTTTGCCTAGTGATGTCCTTATTTTTATCTGCTAAATGTCAGAATCGGAGCTATAAATCCATCTATGAAAGTGTGAAGACTGACAAAAAGAGTGCGGCACGCTGCACGTGGGAGGGAGGAAGACACAGTAAGGAATGTTTGCACATAAGAGGAACAGCAGGTTATGAAGGCTATCACCGCCTCTCTAAGCATATGTAAGGTTGATCAACAACTCCGGTTTCTCATAGTACACAACTGCCTCAATTTTTATCCAAGCTTCGATGTTTCAACTACACATCACATGCAAGAGTGTGTAAGGAAAGCCCAGTGACCCATTTACTTGCTGCAAAGCAGCGTTGGGGAGGGACAATTTGGAGAGGAAAAGAGGAAAAGATTGCTTAACTCTTCCAACCCACCACTTTTTTTCCCATCACTAGCAAACTACTCGGATAATAATATGCAAATTATACTGACCTGATTTTGGGGAACTGAAAAAGGCAGCTCATTCACAGGCTGCCACGGCTTATGCTCTGAAAACACCCCCCCCCCCCCGAGTGGAATGGCGAATCAGGTGGTCCCCAAGGAAGACCAAATTTTCTTTATGTATGCCACAACAGCAGCAAGAATCTTAATTGCGAGGAACTGGAAAACACAGAACATACCTACAATAGAAGACTGGCAAATGAAAATGATGGACTATATGGAACTTGCCGAAATGACCGGAAGACTCCGAGACCAGAGGGAGGAGATGATGGAAAAAGATTGGAAAAAACTGAAAGACTATTTTAAAAAACATTGTAAGATTTAAAAATTGATATAAACGTTGGATTATATAAGAGACTGCAGAGTAAATAGATAGTATGATGTATTAGTGATAGAAGATATAGGTTAAGAATGTTGATCAAGGAATAAGTATTAGACTGAACTTTAAAAAAGATAAATAAAGATGGTAAGAGATTACTAAGTTGATACAAAATGAAACGCAGCAGGGGGGACGTGAGGAAGTCACCCCAAAGATGATACAAAAATGGAGGGGGAAATATGATGTATGTTGTGTATGTCTATATAACCAAATATTAGAAACTAGTAAATTAAGCCTGTTAACAAAAACAGGCGCTAGAAAGCTCTCTCAGGAGCCGCAGCGGCAAGGCAGCAGGAGCCGCCGGCGCTGGGAAAGCTTTGCGCGCGCGCTCGGCTGCCCGCCCGCCCGCCTGTGGCTTCCCCTTCCTCCTCCGAGGGAGAGTGCAGCCGAGCGGCCTCCTGGCCGCCTTCCCTTCCTCGCTCGGCCGCGGCCGTTGGGCAGCTTCTAGCCGAGACCCGGCCGCTGCCCCCTCCCTCCCTCGCCGCCCGCCGCCTGGATCCGCTCCTCCCGCCCCGCGATAGCCCGCGTCTCCGGGAGGCCCCGGCGGCCGGAGGAGCCGAGCGGCGGGATGGCAGCCTTGGAGGCGGTGGCAGCGGGTGAGCGCAGGCGGACAGGGGCACCCTGGCAGGAAGCCATCCTCCCCATGTCCGTGCGAGGCAGCGGCGCTGGCGCAACTGACAACGCGCGTGCGCCGCCGCTGCCTTCCTGACATGCCCCCCTCTCCAATCCCTGCTCCAATCCGTGTGTCACTGGAACGCACGTGCACTTGCGAATTCCTGTGACACACGGAAAGTAGTACGTACGGACACAGGCTCTTTATTATATAGGATAATGTTAAAAAAGATGATTTATGTTTGTGTTGGTGTAATGTGTGCCTATTTAGAAAACCCAATAAAAAATTTTATAAAAAAAAAAAAATGAAAACACCCCCCGAGTGCCACATTTCTTTCGGTTTCATCGGGAATGGCGGTGGGTCATTCTACCGTCACACAGATGGAGTTTGGGGTTCATTTCAGACCTGCCCATTGGCTTCAGCCTAGACCAGGCATAGGCAAACTCCAGCCCTCCAGATGTTTGGGACTACAATTCCCATCATCATTGACCACTGGTCCTGTTAGCTAGGGATGACGGGAATGCCACCAAATTGGGAGGGGTGGCTAATACCCCAGAGGACAGCATCACACTTCAAAATGACCTTAACAGATTAGAGAATTGGGCCAAAGTAAACAAGATGAATTTTAACAGGGAGAAATGTAAAGTACTACACTTGGGCAAAAAAAATGAAAGGCACAAATACAGGATGGGTGACACCTGGCTTGAGAGCAGTACAAGTCTTGGTAGACCACAAACTTGACATGAGTCAACAGTGTGATGCAGCAGCTAAAAAAGCCAATGCAATTCTGGGCTGCATCAATAGGAGTATAGCATCTAGATCAAGGGAAGTAATAGTACCACTGTATTCCGCTCTGGTCAGACCTCACCTGGAATACTGTGTCCAGTTCTGGGCACCACAGTTCAAGAAGGATACTGACAAGCTGGAACGTGTCCAGAAGAGGGCAACCAAAATGGTCAAAGGCCTGGAAACGATGCCTTATGAGGAACGGCTTAGGGAGCTGGGTATGCTTAGCCTGGAGAAGAGAAGGTTCAGGGGTGATAGGATAGCCATGTTCAAATATATAAAAGGATGTCATATAGAGGAGGGAGAAAGGTTGTTTTCTGCTGCTCCTGAGAAGAGGACACGGAGCAATGGATTCAAACTACAAGAAAGAAGATTCCACCTAAACATTAGGAAGAACTTCCTGACAGTAAGAGCTGTTCGACAGTGGAATTTGCTGCCAAGGAGTGTGGTGGAGTCTCCTTCTTTGGAGGTCTTTAAGCAGAGGCTTGACAGCCACCTGTCAGGAATGCTTTGATGGTGTTTCCTGCTTGGCAGGGGGTTGGACTGGATGGCCCTTGTGGTCTCTTCCAACTCTATGATTCTATGAATTGTAGTCCCAAACATCTGGAGGGCTGGAGTTTGCCTATGCCTAGTCTAGACTCACAATCCTATTTTGATTTGAGCTGCCCTGCCCCACGAAACCTCACCATTGCCTGTGTCCTGGAGACACTTAGGAAAGTATGTTACATAGTCCACTACCATCACCAGGTTGTAGGACCTCAGCGTTAGAGCAGAACAAGGAGAGTTCAGTTTCACAGCCAGATAGCTTTATTGCTATTTTGCTAGAGAAAAAGAAGTGCCCGGAATTCATTCATGCCTAATACAGCAGTTTAAGAAGAAGAAGAAGAAGAAGAAGAAGAAGAAGAAGAAGAAGAAGAAGAGTTTGGATTTGATATCCCGCTTTATCACTATCCGAAGGAGTCTCAAAGCGGCTAACGTTCTCCTTTCCCTTCCTCCCCCACAACAAACACTCTGTGAGGTGAGTGGGGCTGAGAGACTTCAGAGAAGTGTGACTAGCCCAAGGTCACCCAGCAGCTGCATGTGGAGGAGCGGAGACGCGAACCCAGTTCACCAGATTACGAGTCTACCGCTCTTAACCACTACACCACACTGGCTCTTATTCATTCATTCATTCAGATAGTTATATTGGCATGGAGGCAGGTAGTATGCTGAGCTATACCTCCTGCGCTGTCCCTCCTCTTTTCATCACCTTCCTCCAAGTTTGATCTTCAGCTGGTGGGAGCTGCAGCCACTGTGCCCTGTCCTTCTGGGTACAGTAGATGCAAGTTCCCTAGTTTGAGAACTAATCCGGTTCACCAGATTACAAGTCTACCGCTCTTAACCACTACACCACACTGGCTGGATCCTGAAGCATTGCACGAGCTGAACAACAGGGAGCGTGGCCCTTTGACAGTCACAATGCATGTCCCAGAGTAACATGGGGAGCAAGCAGCCTTGCAAAATGTTTTATTTGTATTTAAGCAAATAGCAGAATGCTCCATCCAGTACTTGTGTGCCTCTAACAAACATGCCTACATGTGTAAAAAAAAGAAGGCTAGTTCTCAAACTAGGGAACTTGCATCTACTGTACCCAGAAGGACAGGGGGAAATGGCTGTAGCTCCCACCAGCTGAGGGTCAAACTTGGAGGAAGGCGATGAAAAGAGGAGGGACAGGGCAGGACAACTCAGCATACTACCTGCCTCCATGCCACTATAACTATCTGAATGAATGAATGAATGAATGAATGAATGAATGAATGAATGAGAGCCAGTGTGGTGTAGTGGTTAAGAGCAGTAGACTCATAATCTGGTGAACCTCGTTCGCTTCCCCGCTCCTCCACATGCAGCTGCTGGGTGACCTTGGGCTAGTCACACTTCTCTGAAGTCTCTCAGCCCCACTCACCTCACAGAGTGTTTGTTGTGGGGGAGGAAGGGAAAAGGAGATTGTTAGCTGCTTTGAGACTCCTTCGGGTAGTGATAAAGCGGGATATCAAATCCAAACTCCTCTTCTTCCTCTTCTGAATGAATGTTTACTATTACGGCCAAACAGCCAGCAACGATCTGAAACTACCAGACATTTATTTCCAAAGCTCCCAGTCACCAGAATACTTGGGTGTCAAATGACCCATATTTTAATTTCATTTCCGAAGACATAGTGGCAGGTGGGTTTCACCCAGCCAGAACCAAACACTGCATGCAACTTACCCACTCTGCATTTCAAAAAATGAATAAGAAGCAGGAATTTAGCAAAGGAAGCTCCCCCCCATGTCACTGTATTTACCAGTACATGCCAAGAGGAGCTTTACACACTGAATCTCCTATAACGGCTAACATTACAGGAAACCCCGACAAGGAGAAAAAGTTGCCAAGTCTATTAGACCAATATTATACATCACTGGATACACAAATGTATTTTTTGAGTGGTGTGGGGGCACGGAATTACTACCGAACAGTTCCTGGTCCTGTATTATTCTACCTCTTTTACCTTTTAGCCACCCCCGTGATCAGATTAATCCCCCCATTATCACCCCACAACCAATAATATGGGTGAACTTCAGGATAGAAGACTTCTGCTGAAATCTCTTGCCTGACTCTGCCATCACCTGCAGTACTGATTCCAATAACTCTGCCTTCTCTGTGCCTTGCACAATATCCCCAACTCTTGTTAACTGAGAACATCCATTTAATTAGTATCTTACAGTGTCTTTCCCCCTGGAGGTAGTCAAGGGTGGTAATAATAATAATAATAATAATAATAATAATAATAATAATAATTTATTATTACTTACAGTATACCCCGCCCATCTGGCCGGGCCTCCCCAACCACTCTGGGTGGCTTCCAACAGGATATTAAAAACACAATAAAACATCAAACATTAAAAACTTCCCTAAACAGGGCTGCCTTCAGATGTGTTCTTAAAGTCAAATAGTTGTTTATTTCCTTGACATCTGGTGGGAGGGTGTTCCACAGTGCAGGAGCCACTACCGAGAAGGCCCTCTGCCTGGTATGCATTGCCAGCACAGTTTTTTTCTAGAAGAAAAGCACTGGGTATCTAACATTTTATGAAGCACATGCTCCACCAAACAACCATCTGAGGCAGGTCATTAGCATTCTCAATGGACACATCAACAGGGCCCCAGGACAGGATGGAGGTCCTGTCCAGTTGTGACCGACTCTGGGGTTGCGGCTCTCATTTCGCTTTATTGGCCGAGGGAGCCAGCATACAGCTTCCAGGTCATGTGGCCAGCATGACTGAGCCACTTCTGGCGAACCAGAGCAGCGCATGGAAACGCCGTTTACCTTCCCACTGCAGCGGTACCTATTTATCTACTTGTACTTTGACGTGCTTTCAAACTGCTAGGTTGGCAGGAGCTGGGACCGAGCAACGGGAGCTCACTCCGTCACGGGGATTTGAACCGCCGACCTTCTGATCAGCAAACCCTAGGCTCTGTGGTTTAACCCACAGCGCCACCCGCGTCACCTTACCAAGCTGCTTAAGGATCCCTTGAAAGGCACTCCTGCCACTGCTCCAGGCCTTTCTGCCCCCCGGTTCCCAAAAAACCCAAATGTAAATGCAATGAGCAGTATGTGACATCACTGTGCTTTGTCGCCTCATTGTTGGCTGGGGAAAACACACTACGCAATGATGCCATGCCATGCATTGGGCTGCATCCAAGGTAGCACTAAGTAACACACTCTGTCGGCGCATGGATTTCTACTTGTGCAGTGGAACTCTCCCCCTTTTTCCTCTCCCTGCACACAACCTAAATCTGTTCTGGGGTTTCCCGCAACCCTCCGGAACATATTTTGGGAGTGCACGGGGATGGGAAAGTTCTGTTGCTCATGCAGGAATCCTTGCACGGACAGAACGGATCAGTTACAACCCTATGCAGCACATTTCCAAGCACAATTCAAAGTGTTGGTGCTGACCTTTAAAGCCCTAAACAGCCTCGGCCCAGTATACCTGAAGGAGCGTCTCCACCCCCACCGTTCAACCCGGACACTGAGGTCCAGCGCCGAGGGCCTTCTGGCGGTTCCCTCATTGCGAGAAGCCAAGTTACAGGGAACCAGGCAGAGGGCCTTCTCAGTAGTGGCACCCACCCTGTGGAACCCCCTCCCACCAGATGTCAAAGAGAACAACAACTACCCGACTTTTAGAAGACATCTGAAGGCAGCCCTGTTTAGGGAAGCTTTTGATGTTTGATGGATTATTATATTTTAATATTCTGTTGGAAGTCTCCCAGAGTGGCTTGGGATGCCCAGCCAGATGGGCGGGGTATAAATAATAAATTATTATTATTATTATTATTATTATTATTATTATGCATGACAGAACGTGTTAGCTGGATATCGCCTAGTAAGTTTGATCACATTTTATGAGGAAAGAGAGGCAGAGACACATGGTGGAGAAGCAAGCCCACATCTCTCCTATTGTCTGAGTAAGCCCATAGGAAGAAGAAGGAAGGAGTTTGGATTTGATATCCCGCTTTATCACTACCCGAAGGAGTCTCAAAGCGGCTCACATTCTCCTTTCCCTTCCTCCCCCACAACAAACACTCTGGGAGGTGAGTGGGGCTGAGAGACTTCAGAGAAGTGTGACTAGCCCAAGGTCACCCAGCAGCTGCATGTGGAGGAGCGGGGAAGCGAACCCGGTTCACCGGATTACGAGTCCACCGCTCTTAACCACTACACCACACTGGCTCTCCCCAGAAGGCTGGGGAGCATCCAAACACAGGACTTGGAATGTCTCAGTCCAAAAATACTTTGGCTCTCTCTCCATATTATATTTAGTGCTCCACTATGTACTTCCTGTGGCAAGTAGGTCACGTACAAATATAGCACCTTTACTTACCTCGCTAAATCTAAATGCAACAAATCCATGGTATCCTCTCTTACTTTGCCCAAAGTCTCATGTCTAGTCCTCAATAAGGGGATAAATGTGTACTTAGGCCAGGCTGCAGGTTTGGCGCCCGCAAGATTACGGGCTCCTCCATTTAACAATAACAGCAACTCCGTACATATCAAACCAAATCAAATATCTTTATTGCGGTCCAAGACCAGAAGCAACTCCGTACATAGAAAACTAGGCTTTTTGCCCTTCTCTTGCCACATGCTAGTTTTCTTTGTGAAGATAAGTTTTCGAGGGGTCCCTTATACAATCTGAGGCGGTACACTGGTTCACTGTTTCCATGAGAAGATTGAGTTTCTTGGGGGTGGAGGAAAGGATGCCCCCACCAGTCTGAAATTGTTTAGCACGAAAGAAGCTAAGAGATGGCTTTCATCCACCTGTTTCTGACAAGCAAGTATTTGGTAAAATCGCTGTAAGATGCTGCATCATCATTCTACCACACTGACTATTTGAATAACAAACTCACCGTATACAATCCTCAAACTTTAAAGAAATCCCACCCCAGTTAGAAAGCAGCTTCTGATTTAACAATGCATAAATTTAATTCTCTTCTCATTAGTAGGGTTAGACATCTGGCAAGTGCTTCCCCCCCCCCAACACACACAGTTCTGCATTTTTTTCTGTGCCTAGGTTGTTCAATTGCTATTTGCATCAAAAACCAGAAATCCAGAAACCATTCGTGAAATACTTACTCCCAAAGCCTGTGGGAAACTTAATGAAGTGTGGATAATTCCCGTACATGTTTAATCCTCAGTTCATCTCTTCATTGCAACTGCAGAGGGTGCCTCCTTAAAGTGTTCCGTTTTGCTGAGCAAACCTGAAACTCTCTCCAGCAATTCCAGGCTAGCTGCCACTTCGAGTGAAGAAGAAATCGCGTAGAGAAGCTCTGCTTACCCTGAAGACAGTGGCTGGAAGAATCAGGCAGTTTTTCGCTCCTGCTCCTCCTTTTCCATTCTGTTATGGGCAGGGCTTCTCTCTCTCTCTCTGTGTGTGTGTTCTCTGCAAACTTGCAGTGTGTTATATTGGTAGCTTAATCCATCAGCGACAAGACCAATCAATGCATCACAGCACTGGTATAGGTCACAAATCAAAAGCTGGGGGAATTAAATGGGGAAGGGGAGGGGGGAGGGTATTATTTGAAGTATGTACTAATAAAAAAAAATCAATGCTGTGTGGAGTAATTAATTGAGGGGGCGACATATGGCTACACTTACAGGCAGCTGTTTCTGTGTTGATGTCAGAGAACAACTGTCATGCAAAATTGCCAATATTTATCAGTTATGATTAAACCAAACTTTTCGTTGTGTGAGTTCCACCTACGTTGGAGCTGCTGGCTTTATTTTGGCATGATTTCCATGTCCTTAACACATGCCTGAAAGGCACAAATTGAACAAGAGAAGCCTCTTCTGTGCCATCTCCATTTTGGGGGAAAGGCAGACCTGTTGGAGGTGTTAATATACAGTGGTACCTCGGGTTAAGTACGCTTCAGGTTAAGTACGCTTCAGGTTAAGAACTCCGCTAAGAACAGAGATCGTGCTCTGGCGGCGCAGCAGCAGCAGGAGGTCCCATTAGCTAAATTGGTGCTTCAGGTTAAGTACGCTTCAGGTTAAGAACGGACCTCCGGAAAGAGTTAAGTACTTAACCCGAGGTACCGCTGTACTGTTCAGGTGTTAAAAGTGCAGGAATCCTGTCCAGATTTAAAAAAGAAGAAGAAGTGGGGATTAAAGTGACTCTGTGCATTTACATAAAAAGTGTTACACAGAAATCTAAAATCTGGTAGAATGCAAACAAGGAAAAGCCTGGTGGCTGGTGTATTGTAAGTATTTGTAGTATTAATGATCTATGCTTGAAGAGATTTAAAAACATTTGCATTACTACTGGGAAAACCAGGAGATCTCTACCTATGCGTTAAACATCTCAGGCACGAGGGCAGAATGTGATGGTTGTTCTTTGATTATCTGGCTCATCCTTTAGAACAGGCAGGTAAAATCCTAAAAAAAAGCTCAACAACTTTGGTCGGCCCTCACGGCCCTTCACTTCATCAAATCTGGCCCTCTTTGAAAAAAGTTTGGACACCACTGCTCTAGGGCATGGGTAGACAAACTAAGGCCCGGGGGCCAGATCCAGCCCAATCGCCTTCTAAATTCAGCCTGCAGACGGTCCAGGAATCAGCGTGTTTTTACATGAGTAGAATGTGTACTTTTATGTAAAATGCATCTCTGGGTTATTTGTGGGGCATAGGAATTCGTTCATTCTTTTTTTCTTTTCTTTCAAAATATAGTCCGGCCCCCCACAAGGTCTGAGGGACAGTGGACCCGGCCCCCTGCTGAAAAAGTTTGCTGACCCCTGCTCTAGGGCAACAGTTTTGCCCCATGGGAGGCAGGAGAGGAAAGGTGGGATAAGGAACTGATGAAATAATGGGTCAAGAAGTGCAGGTGCCATACCCTAACCTGTTGCTTCAAAAGCATAACACAAGGATCATTTGTCACGCCAAACTTGTCCTCCATCATCTAAAGGTTACAACAGCAAACAAATATCACTTAAACAAATGATGTCACCTCTCATGCTGTGAAAAAAGACTAGGGCTGTACGGTAGGACAAGAGAAACCACCGGCACTCTGTGGTCCCTCCTCTTCTGAGTCAGTTGACCTGACTGCTGCTGAAGACCAGGGAGACCACATGCTTGTTGTTGTTCAGTCATTCAGTCGTGTCCGACTCTTCGTGACCCCATGGACCAGAGCACGCCAGGCATGCCTATCCTTCACTGTCTCTCGCAGTTTGGCCAAACGCATGTTAGTAGCTTCGAGAACACTGTCCAACCATCTCATCCTCTGTCGTCCCCTTCTCCTTGTGCCCTCAACCTTTCCCAACATCAGGGTCTTTCCTAGGGAGTCTTCTCTTCTCAAGAGGTGGCCAAAGTACTGGAGCCTCAACTTCAGGCTCTGTCCTTCTAGTGAGCACTCAGGGCTGATTTCTTTAAGAATGGATAGGTTTGATCTTCTTGCAGTCCATGGGACTCTCAAGAGTCTCCTCCAGCACCATAATTCAAAAGCATCCATTCTTCGGCGATCAGCCTTCTTTATGGTCCAGCTCTCACTTCCGTACATTACTACTGGGAAAACCATAGCTTTAACTATACGGACCTTTGTCAGCAAGGTGATGTCTTTGCTTTTTAAGATGCTGTATAGGTTTGTCATTGCTTTTCTCCCAAGAAGCAGGCGTCTTCTAATTTCGTGACTGCTGTCACCATCTGCAGTGATCATGGAACCCAAGAAAGTGAAATCTCTCACTGCCTCCATTTCTTCCCCTTCTGTTTGCCAGGAGGTGATGGGACCAGTGGCCATGATCTTAGTTTTTTTGATGTTGAGCTTCAGACCATATTTTGCGCTTTCCTCTTTCACCCTCATTTAAATGTTCTTTAAATCCTCCTCACTTTCTGCCATCAAGGTTGTGTCATCAGCATGTCTGAGGTTGTTGATATTTCTTCTGGCAATCTTAATTCCGGTTTGGGATTCATCCAGTCACATGCTTATTCCTTGCAAATGTCCCAGGTGAAAGCACAGAACATAACCTCTGCAACTCCTGGCTAGCTCTCCCATTGGCTCCTTTCCTTATCTTCCTCCTAACTTTCCCCCCCCCTTATTAACAATGCTATTGTCTGGGAACGCCCTCCCAGCAGAGGTTAAAGTGATAAACAACTATCCTACATACAGAAAATACCTGAAGGCAGCCCTGTTTAGGGAAGTTTTAACTTGTGATTTTGATGTATTTGTATTTGTTGGAAGCTGCCCAGAGTGGCTGGGGAGACCTGGCCAGATGGGCGGGATACAAATAAAAAATTATTATTATTATTATTATTATTATTATTATTATTGGTTGGCATCCATCTCTTTTGGGACACCACGGAAGAGGAACGCCTTCAGGGGTGAAGTCAAATAGTTGGAGAGTTACAAGTGTACAGAACAAGTTAATAACAAGTTTCAGAAATAACTTTCAAATGGTTATATATCAAGCAATATATTCCGGCTAACATCTAGGCAATTTATGGCAATATACTTGATCTCAATCCCTCCCACAAAAAAACCCCCTATTGAGATAAAAACTTTTTTTAAAAAACAACCTATACAAAGATAAATCATTATTAATGATACACCATAACAAAGATAAAACAAATAATAATGACATGAATGGAAAAGTCTAAAAAAAGGGGGGGAAATAACCAAGAAATGGTCTAAAAATCCAAATATATACTTCTGATTTCAACTGTAGTAATTTCAACTGTATGCATTTCTGAGGCCTCCAATAAACTGTGAATAATTTCAAGCTATATTCATTGCAGTCTTATATCAAGACTTTCATCAGCAGCAGTAATATTTACCTCAATTGATTAGGATGAATGACCTTATTAAAGTCCTTATTCCAAACCTCTATATTCTTCCCTAGAGGTTTCATGCTACCACCTATCAGAAATTTATAATAATTGAAACTGGGAGAAGTAGCTTTGAAATGCCCTGATGGAGTCTCCAAAACAGTGCAGTCCACATTTTGTTAGCAGGACCCTACTGCCACCAGGCCATGTTCAAAGTTCTTGCATTGATGTACTAGTCCCTTAGCAACTTTGGTGTAGGATACCAAAGGATTGCAGATTGTTACAATTGCTGCAGGTGGAGTCCCTGATCTGGACCTCGTGAAGAGCAGAAATGAATTTCCTCCCCACCACAAGAATGAGTTTCAAAGCTTTGCTGCAAACAGTCTTAAAATAGTTACAAATAAATGTTCCAAAATACAAAGTAACACATTGCTCTTAAACAAGCAATCAATGCAATCCAGGCTTCTTTTTAGTCCTTAATACAGTTCAATGTTGTTTTCTCTCTCTGGTACCAGACAGAGATCCTAAGCAACTTGCTTGTTAAAACACTGAGCGGAGCTCAATTGACTGACAAAGGCGCTGAGTTCTCAGGTTTCACCTTCCTGCTGTGAGAGATCCCTCAGGATCCCAGGGACAATGCAAACTTCTCTGCAAAGCGTTTTTAAATACTGTGCATTCAAGCATAGCACTTTATGCATATTAAACTTACATCTTTAACTGATTTCATCTTTTCTATCTCTTTTGTAACCTCATTGTAAGCCACTTAGAAACTAAGTTAAGTGTTGAATAAATTGTTGAAATAAACAAATATAAGAAAAACTTGCAAGTAAGGTATTTTTTCTTGATATAAGAATCCCATCTGCCAAAACTTAAAAGTTGCCATTAGCATTCATATCCTCCAAAGATTGTATCCCAAATCAAAGAGATATTTTCCCAACTAAAGTCTGCATATACGCCATACATTTAAAGCACACCCACCCATACCCAAGAACCCTGGAAACTGTAGTTTGTTAAGGGTGCTGGGAATTGTAGCTCTGTGAAGGATAAACTACAGTTCCCGAGATTCTTTATGGGAGCAGATTGTGCTTTAAAAAGATGGTGCGTCTCACAATTCTCATATAGGATCAAAATTAGGGAAATACCAGTACCTATAACCCATTGCTACCTGTATTCACATGTCCCTTCCAGCCTCAATTGTTGGACCTAAGACAATGGCAAAAGGTTGCAGGTTCAATCCCTGTTAAAGTCTCTCATTTAAGGTAAAATGTAAAGGACCCCTGGACGGTTAAGCCCAGTCAAAGGTGACTATGGGGTTGCAGTGTTCATCTTGCTTTCAGGCCGAGGGAGCCGGCGTTTGTCCACAGACAGCTTTCCGGGTCATGTGGCCAGCAGGACTAAACTGCTTCTGGCGCAACGGAACACTGTGACGGAAACCAGAGTGCACGGAAACACCATTTACGTTCCCACCACAGTGGTACCTATTTATCTACTTGAACTGGCATGCTTTCGAACTGCTAGGTTGTCAGGAGCTGGGACAGAGCAACAGGAGTTCACCCCGTAGTGGGGATTCAAACCGCCAACCTTCTAATTGGCAAGCCCAAGAGGCTCAGTGGTTTTAGACCACAGCTCCACCCAGTGAGCCACTTCTGAACTAGATGGAGCCACTTCTGAACTAGATGGACATCAGCTTCCTATGGTCGTCGTCTTCCCATTCACTTGTTTGTGTCAAAACAAATTATTCATTATAATCTCATAAACCTGGCAAAGCCATTACATCTTCCTTGATTGCCAGTTTTAAAAAGATATAGCATAGTTTATGCCGATTTACAACTGGCAGTCAAGGAAGATGTGATGACTTTGCCAGAAGCGGCTTTGTCATGCTGGCCACATGACCCGGAAGCTGTACGCCAGCTCCCTCGGCCAATAAAGCGAGATGAGCGCCGCAACCCCAGAGTCGTTCACGACTGGACCTAATGGTCAGGGGTCCCTTTACCTTTATGCTATATCGTACAATAGTCCCAGAGAGAGAGAGAGAGAGAGAGAGAGAGAGAGAGAGAGAGAGAGAGAACAGGAAAAGGAGAGAACAAAATGGTTGAAACCGCTCTTTTGATCTGTAAGCATAAAGGTAAAGGGACCCCTGACCATTAGGTCCAGTCGTGAACGACTCTGGGGTTGCGGCGCTCATCTCGTTTTACTGGCCAAGGGAGCCGGCGTACAGCTTTCAGGTCATGTGGCCAGCATGACTAAGCCACTTCTGGCAAACCAGAGCTGCGCACGGAAACGCCGTTTACCTTCCCGCCGGAGCGGTACCTATTTATCTATTTGCACTTCGACGTGCTTTTGAACTGCTAGGTTGTCAGGAGCAGGGACTGAACAACGGGAGCTCACCCCGTCGTGGGGATTCGAACCACCAACCTTCCGATTGGCAAGCCCCAGGCTCAGTGGTTTAACCCACAGCGCCACCCGCGTCCCTGTAAGCATATAGACTCCCAAAAATCATTTCGGCATCAGTAAGGCATTGCTTCATGTTGTTTCTTATGACTTTCTTTTTTTTTTTTAAAGGAACCCTGGTGAGAATTTGGACTTTTTACATTTCACCCCTAATTTAACTGAGCGAGTGCTCTGCAGCATGTGACCCGTGTTCATCCAATTGGGTTTCCAGGTGTTAAGACCATTAGACAAGGATTTTAGCGCAGGACCTGAGGGATAGTGTTTGGCCGGGCAGTGAGTGGGTACAATTTAGACAGGCAGGGAGCCTGGAGGAGGTGGAACCAAGAGCACAAGCCGAAGCCTAACAGTATTGCATGAATCGAATGCTCTTTTCAGTTCACCTCTTTGGAAGTGTGATGCTGCAAAGGCGATGGGCTCTCAAGGAAAACAGCTTGCCTCTTGCTGACAAGAGATTTTATTCCTTGACCTGCTGGACTCTAAATATGCAGAGTGTCCAACCCAGGGTCCTTGCTCACATGCAAGAACTATGCATGCATGTATAGCAGGCGTAGGCAAACCTGGCCCTCCAGATGTTTTTGGACTACAACTCCCATCTTGTAGAAATGGTGAGAAAGAACAACACGGAGACAGGATGATGGTATGGGAAGGCAACCTCAACTCTTTCGCGAGGGTCCCCTTTTATTAAGAATCTCACACCTTGGTTAATGGTTAACAACATAGGTATCGTATTTTTCACTCCATAAGACTCACTATTTTCCTCCTAAAAAGTAAAGGGAAATGTCTGTGCGTCTTATGGAGCGAATGCGTGGTCCCTGGAGCCAAATTGCCTAGGGGCCAAATGCAGATTGTGCTCTTTTTTTTACAAAGAGAGAAGAGGGTGTTGAAAAGAAACCGCTGAACAGCTGTTTAACAAGCGATGGGGGAGAGAGATAAGGCACCCTTTCTAGCCCCGCCCCCTTGCCCAGGCCTCCGTTGTTGAATGCGGAGGGAGGCTGTTTGTTTCCCCAGCGACATGTGACTGGCTGATTAGATTATCTGTCTGGAAACTGTAGAAATGGCTCCCTTTCCTGTAGGACTAGAAGCTGCAAACTGTGAGTTGAACCCCATAAAAACAGGACTTTTCCTCTTTGAAAAAGAAGCTGCACCACTTTCAGCTGATCCTCAAAAAAGCAGGGCTTTCCCCCTTTCCTCCTCTAAAAACTAGGTGCGTCTTATGTTCAGGTGCGTCTTATGGAGCGAAAAATACGGTACATCTCAAGGCACCAAATAAGGGAGCATCTACCCTAACTGTGGCACATAGCACCATGTAAGGAGTTGTTTTCCAAAATGTGACTCCCCCCCAAACTCCCCCCATGCCTCCACCATTGCGTACGTGACTACCCTGCATGCTCCCCACACATGCTCTCCTCGTGTACACTCCCCATGCTCATCTTGTGACTTCCAGTAACTTTCCACCACCCTCCATTGTTCTATTGTGTGCCTTTGACTCGTGTCTGCCATCCTGACGTTCAGCGCAGTGTGGCTTGCCAGCGCAACACTTTTATCTGGGCAGAATTACCGTGGTATGCCAACGCAGTGTTTTATTTTAATAAGTTCAGCGTGGTGTGCCAGCACGCTAGTCCAGAATAATTCCTACACCATCATCCCTAGCTAACAGGACCAGTGGTCAAGGATGAGGGGAATTGTAGTCCCAAAACATCTGGAGGGCCGAGTTTGCCTATGCACCAAATGCACAGCTGCAGCTGGTGTGGCAAGCAGGCATCTTCCTACTTCCTCATCACTTTGTTTGCATATAGAGGTCACCAAGCCACCCCACCAATAAATTCACACATGAGACATAATTTAGTTTGGGTTTTTGGCATAGTTTTGGCCACAACTTTTTATTCAAATACAAAACACGTTAGTGGTTGCGTAGGCATTGGTACATCTCTCCAGTCGGGACAGAGCTGACCTACAGTCAGCGCAGACTAGCTGTCCAACGGGACAGAGCTGACACCACGTCAGCGAGGGGAAACCAGTCTGGGGAAGAGTTGAATGGAGGCTGGGGCTGCCGAGTCCTCCCCCTTTCCCAGCGGTCCCAGGGACTCAAGCACGGCCCTGCAACCCTACCGGGTTCGGACAAGCATATTATGAGCCGCTGGATTCCTTTACGGAATTCCCACACACCATGTTCACTTTTTGGAGGGCAACCGCGCTCCAATTAACCAACACAACCAATGCCTAACCGCCAACCTTACAAGTTGTGACTAGTTGCTATATAGTAGGCGAAAACCAAATGGCACAGCCAATCAGCCAATGGAAAAATTCCTACTAGGCCCCTGCCTTAATGCAGGCGACCCCATGACAGGCACAGCAAAGTCAACGCACAGGCCTATACCAGGGAGGGAGGGAGGGCGGGAGATCCGAAGCTAACAGCAAGAGGGAAGGGTCGCACACACGTGCAGACCTATATATATGGACGCTGGGCTGTCCATCAAATAGCAACATGTGCTTTTTCCCAGCAACACCACTGGTCACTGCTGGCTGTGGCCAGCTAGCCTAACCCCCAGGGAGTGGCTTATTCTGCCCCTATCGCAACATGAGCTCTCTTGCATGGAGAACTCACTTTGCTGAATTTATTGTGGGGGTGGGTGGGAGGGGAGGGGTCAGCTGCATAGAGCTTATATAAATTGGGCAGTGCAACCTAGATCAACAATGTCCTGTTTGCTGTGTGTGTGAGCGTGCAGGGGCACTAAGCAGATGCTAACCTAGATTCATTAAATAAAAAAAAAGGCAGCCCAGTGTAATCCACTTACTTCCTTGACACATCAGCCTCCTTAAGGCGCTGGGATTTGCCTTCCATCCAGAAAGGCTGGCTGCACCAGATCAAATATGGTTGATAAGTATTCAACTCCAACTCCACGACATCACAGATGCTGCAGAAATCAGGCACTTATTTCATTTGACATTTCAAGTCAAAACTATTCAGTTTTATTCACTTCACTAAAAACTGGTCACCTAAAATGAACTAGATCCACAATTTGCGGGCTTCTATGTCCAATGCAAGGGATGCGGGTGGCGCTGTGGGTTAAACCACAGAGTCTAGGGCTTGCCGATCAGAAAGTCAGCGGTTCAACAATCCGGGATAGCAGCGGGAAACGGCATTGGAATAAGGGAGTTTCCCGCAAAAAAAGGGAGGGTTGACAGCTATGCCCCCATCCTATATTTGTGCATCTGGTTCTTCCTGCCTAAGTGGGGAACCTTACATTTGTCCCTATTGAATTCATTTTGTTAGTTTTGGCCCAGTTCTTCAATCCATTAAGGTCATCTTGAGTCCCGATTCTGTCTTCTGCAACATTAGCTACAGCTCCCAGTTTGGCGTCATCTGCAAATTTGATGGGCATCCCCTCAATTCCTTCATCCAAGTCGTTTATAAAGATGTTGAACAACAACGGACCCAGAACAGAACCCTGCGGCACCCCACTTGCCACTTTTTCCCAGTAGGATGAGAAACCATTAGTGAGCACTTGGGGGGTTGGGTCAGTCTTCCCTTCTTCCTTTGGGGGTTCCCCAGCTGGTGCCTCTCACCAGCCAGTCCATGGCACCAGGCTCTTTGCATTTCAGATGTGTTCCTTGACCATACTCTAAAATGATTCGCAAATCATAAATAACTTCTACAGAGTTATCAAAACTACAGCTTTGAGAGGCTACTTCTTCCATCGCCGCCGTCTGATCTGCCACCTCGGACCATTGTCCTGCCCTCACACTGCTTTTCAGTAACTGAGCATAAATGCATAGCAGCTAGGAACCGGCGAGAACTCAAAGTAATAGAGGCAGCTTGGTGGACATAATGAAGCCCAAGAGGTCCCCACAGTGAGGAGTAAGGGATCTAGAGGAGAGTGGTGTGTGGAACACAGATTTCAAATCTAGTACGTATGCAGCGTAAGAGTTCAATGAGGAAAATGGGTCAAGAAATGGGTTCCATGATCACTGCAGATGGTGACAGTAGTCACGAAATTAAAATACGCCTGCTTCTTGGGAGAAAAGCAATGACAAACCTAGACAGCATCTTAAAAAGCAGAGACATCACCTTGCCGACAAAAGTTCGTATAGTTAAAGCTATGGTTTTCCCAGTAGTGATGTATGGAAGTGAGAGCTGGACCATCAAGAAGGCTGATCGCTGAAGAATTGATGCTTTTGAATTATGGTGCTGGAGGAGACTCTTGAGAGTCCCATGGACTGCAAGAAGATCAAACCTATCCATTCTGAAGGAAATCAGCCCGGAGTGCTCACTGGAAGGACAGATCCTGAAGCTGAGGCTCCAATACTTTGGCCACCTCATGAGAAGAGCCCTGGAAAAGACCCTGATGTTGGGAAAGATGGAGGGCACAAGGAGAAGGGGACGACAGAGGACGAGATGGTTGGACAGTGTTCTCGAAGTGACCAACATGAGTCTGACCAAACTGCGGGAGGCAGTGGAAGACAGGAGTGCCTGGCGTGTTCTGGTCCATGGGGTCATGAAGAATCGGACACAACTAAACAACTAAGCAACAACAGATGTTATTTGGGGTTGTAGAGTATGGCTCCAACCCCCCACACTCCCATTTACTCCATATCTAGTGAACTCCCACCACTGTTTGGGATGTTGTTGTTGTTGTTGTTGTTGTTGTTGTTGTTTATACCCTGCCCACTCTGGGCGGCTCCCAACAGAATATTAAAAGCTCAATAAAACATCAAAAACATTATTTATACCCTGCCCATCTGGCTAGGTTTCCCCAGCCACTCTGGGCGGCTTCCAGCAAAAGAATAAAATACAGTAATTCATCAAATATTACCAGCTTCCCTAAACAGGGCTGCCTTCAGATGTCTTCTAAAAGTCAGATAGTTGTTTATTTCCTTGACATCTGATGGGAGGGCCTTCCACAGGGCGGACGCCACTATCGAGAAGGCCCTCTGCCTGGTTCCCTGTAACCTCACTTCTTGCAGTGAGGGAACCGCCAGAAGACCCTTGGAGCTGGACCTCAGTGTCGGGGCAGAACGATGGGAATGGAGACGCTCCTTCAGGTATACTGGGCCGAGGCCATTTAGGGCTTTAAAGGTCAGCACCAACACTTTGACTTGTGCTCGGAAACGTACTGGGAGCCAATGTAGGTCTTTCAGGACCGGTGTAATATGGTTAGCCACAATCCATAGCTTTCCTGCTTCTATCCTGTCATTTCTTACGAAATACAGGCAGCGACCGTATAAGGCACATCTGATATGTGCAGAACCGCCCACAAATGCATCACGTGGAACCTGAAAACGTGACTTGAAAACGTCACCCAAAAATGTCATAAAAGGGGTGGAATCGGGCAAGAGTGGGGGACGGAAAGGGGCCTTACATGCTCCCCGCCAATGCGTGCAGGGGTCCGGAATGTAACCCCCATGCAAATCGCCTGCTGCCTGTACTGTATTCTGATACATCTCTCCCCAAAACAGCTTCCATCAGAATTGAGGAAAAGAACGACCTAGCTGCGTTTTAAGCCGATAATATACAGTACACACCCTATGTCACCCATTCCAAGTCCTCGGTATGCGGGTGGGGGGGGGGATGCATTAAATAAATATATCCTGGAACCTACAGAAAAGAGCAGAGATATTCTAGATGCCCATATGCTACAGGACCTTCTGCAGTAGCAAGCAGGGTCTGGCGTTTATTTGTGCTTCCGAGTTTGATTCCAAGGAAACCTACTTCCTTCTATTGAATGTGTTTAGGACATGGGTGTTAAAGAGATACCTGCTCAAAACACATTAATGAAATTAGCACCAGAAACCCCAGGAGCTAATTCAATTACCAAGTGCTGCATGTTAAACCAAGGGCATCCTGAGAGTACCTGTAAACGGCGGAGTCCGCTTCTCCCAGAGTCCCCATCTGCTAAAGCACACCCTGCTTTCAGAGAATAATACAGTATCTGCTTTACTCCCCACCACCGTTCAGAGCAAAGTCCCTTCCTTTCTATAAGCACATCAAAGCAAGATTCCACGAAGATGCAGGGAAATTCCTACCTTGCAAAATGCACCCATTCCGTCAAGAAAGACAGCCGGATAATTCAGAGGTTCTTTAAACCTTAGGGGACCTTTGGTTAGAATACTAACTCCCTAATGAATCCCCAGGGCGCTAATGAGTTGTGTCACTGAGTCGTCTTATAGCTGCCTAAGAACCTCCAGCAGATTTGCCCCATTGTGTGTGCAGCTGCCTATTATTCCCAGCAAATTATCTCCATGATAAATGACACAGGTGGTGCTATAAGGCTATTTCGGACACCGACTCAGAAGCCACGGCTGCGAGGTTTATCTGTGCTAGCAAACTTTTTACTTGACGCTCCACAGGTATTTTGAAACAACTAGAAAAGATACCTTTTTCCTTCATAAAAGTTTTTTAAATTGTCTACCATCTCCCTGCTGTCCTGATAGTTATCTTACTGTTATATTTACTACAAAACCTGATAACACAGAATCCAGATAATACATACAGTGGAACCTCGGTTGTTGAATGTACCGTATTTTTCTCTCCATAAGACGCACCTAGTTTTTAGAGGAAGGGGGAAAGCCCTATTTTTTTGAGGATCAGCTCAAAGTGGTGCAGCTTTTTTTGCAAAGGGAAAAGCCCTGCTTTTTGAGGATCAGCTGAAAGTGGTGCAGCTTCTTTTTCAAAGAGGAAAATCCCCGTTTTTATGGGGTTCAACTCACAGTCCTACAGGTAAGGGAGCCATTTCTAGTTTCCAGACAGATACTCTAATCAGCCAGTCACATGTCGCTGGGGAAAAAACAGCCTCCCTCTGCATTCAACAACGGAGGCCTGGGCTGGAAAGGGAGCCTTATCTCTCTCCCCAATCGCTTGCTAAACAGCTGTTCAGCGGCTTCCTTTCAACACCTCTTCTCTCTTTGTAAAAAAAAGAGCACAATCTGCTTTTGTCCCTGAGCAGTTCAGCTCCAGGGACCACACATTCGCTCCATCAGACGCACAGACATTTCCCTACTTTTTAGGAGGAAAAAAGTGCGTCTTATGGAGCGAAAAATACGGTAATCTGTTCCAGAAGATGTTTGACTTCCGAATGTTCGACAACCGAAGTGCAATTGCTGGTCGGCAAAATCCTTTTAAAAAATGGAGAAACGCGTCTCGAAGCCGTTCGACTTCTGAGGCTCATTGAAAACAGAAACATTCTCTTCCGGGTTGTCGCCATTTGGGTTCTGAATTGTTTGGCTTCCAAAGCGTTTGATAACCGAGGTTCCGCTGTATGTGATTTTTCTTCTTTCTATCGTACACGGACAGCACAAGTCAACAGGCAGAGCAATCCAATGGTCCAGTCATGCTGGCAGCCTGCTAAGCATATCAAAAAGAGACAATGAAAAAAAAGAGACAATGCTCGTACTTTTGTAACCAAAGAAAATATATACTGAAATTACATACACACAGACACAGGAACTTAAAGCAAAAGATGTAAGACATTGCCTTTAAATGCTAAATTTAAAATCTAAATTTAATATTGTTCAATATGCATTGGTTACCGTTTGCTTGGAAATTTGTTGTTTTGCTACCTGTAAAGCCTTTAATGGTTTGGGACCAGTCTATCCAGTGCCAGATTGACGCATAAGCTAAACTCACGGTTCCTCGCTGTGAGAAGCGAAGTTACAGGGAACCAGCAGAGGGCCTTCTCGGTAGTGGCACCCACCGGGTGGAACGCCCTCCCACCAGATGTCAAAGAGAACAACAACTACCAGACTTTTAGAATACATCTGAAGGCAGCCCTGTTTAGGGAAGCTTTTAATGTTTAATAGATTATTGTATTTTAATATTCTGTTGGAAGCCGCCCAGAGTGGCTGGGGAAACCCAGCCAGATGGGTGGGGTATAAATAATATATTATTATTATTATTATTATTATTATTATTATTATTATTCCAGCTCCCCCCACCCCGGTGCCTCTTCTCTGGCCTGCCACAAGATCTGACGGACAGTGGACCAGCCCGTGGCTAAAAAAAATTGCCACCCTGGTCTAGAGGACATTGCTGTCATTGTCACAAATACAGGTAGCAATGTGAGATGAAAGGATAGGTAGTCTGGGTCCCCCCTTTTCACCATTCACCCCAAATTTATCTGAAATAAAATAATAATAATAATAATAATAATAATTCTACCCATTTATACCCTGCCCATCCGCCAGGTCTCCCCAGCCACCCTGCAAGGTCCACATTGCATCTAAAAACATTTTAAAAATCAAGCAATCAAAACTTCCGATACAGGGCTGCCTTCAGATGTCTTCTAAAAGTTGTGCAATTCGTTATCTCCTTGACATCTGAAAGCTCTTCCTGGAGACTGGTGTGCCACCCTTTCCGTTCTTTTGGCTCATGCACTGAGGAAAGGTAGTGGCCATCTTGGTTTTCTCTGACTCGTCAAACAGTCCTTCGTGCCAGGCTTGTTGTTCCCTTAACCCACTCCCTGTTTTGCTCTCCGGCCCTGTGTGAGGGGCGCTTGTTCCAAAAATGATCCGAGGTATTCCAGAGACGGCCCTGCGCATTGACATAGTCCTAGCCTGTGACAGAAGAAGGCATTTTCCCTCCTCAGAGAGGGCCACTATAATGCTGAGATATACCCTCGGGCAGAAAACACATTCAGAGCCCAAGCAGGGAAAGTTGAGTCAATTAGATGTTTTCTGTGCACAGGGCTGCCAACAATCCCATCTTTTGTCCTAGCAGAAGAATCGGAGCCTGTGTGCTTTGCTAACTCTTTCTTGTTGGAGCGGAAAGGTCATGAACAGGCATGTAATGGAAAAGCGTGTGGCAAACTTTCCCGGGGTGGGTGGGTGTGGAAGAAGTGGAGAAAATAGCCAAGTGAGATCTCTGGGGGGAAAGGCCTCCACTTCCTGGCTTTTGGAGGGGGTCATGGGCTGGGTGAACCTCAGCCCATGGGAAATATCACAACCCAGGCGTAAAACGCAGGGTCCTTTGGCCAGATTAGTATCAAGGCCAGAGCAAGGTTTTGACAATGTTCAACCATGGAACTGCCATAAACTGTTCTAAGCAGCAGTACAGAGAGACAGGGGAAATGTGTCCCTGTTCATTCTCCTTGACCTCTCAGTGGCTTTTGATACCATCAACCATGGTATTGATGTAAAAATTGAGTTTGCTTTTGCTGCCCAACTCCCCATGGGACTCTGAGTCCCCTAAGTCCATGTTCGGTCACAGAAGAATGGATGGAGGCAGGATGCGGTGGAAAGCAAGGCAGATATTTTTCTGTTGTGAACAGAGTTCCCTCCCCTCCTTCCAAGGAGGGAGAGGCCCTGAACAAAAGAGTGCAGGAACTTGTTATTGTTCTTTTTTCTTCTTTCTTCTTTTTTTGGAAAATGGAATATTGGAATTTTTTGTTGTGTTATTGTGTAATTTTTAAAGATAAATAAAGTTTTTCACTGGGGGAAAAAAAAGAGTGCAGGAACTTTTAAAGACTTTTGACATTGCCCAACCCCCTTAGCCAAAGACCACCCCAAAATCATCATACATACAGCACAGGAGGCGGGTCTACAACAGAAATCCTGTCTGCCAGGATACCCGATAATGGTCACTGATTGCATCACCTGGGCAGCCTGGCCATTCCTTGGTGATGGTTTACCAAAGGTGTCATGGGCTTTGAACACACGCAAAATCAGAACGCAAGGGAGAACGTGCTAAGAGGAAGGCATGCTTGACAAATCCACACCATGTTCCGGCGGGCGGGCCGGAAGTATTTCGATTGCCCCATGCCAAGCCAAACCTCTTTCATCTGTATTCAAGAAAGTTGTGGCCTGTTTAGACCCCAAACCAGCCTCATTGGTCTCTTATTTGCATGGGATGGGTACGGCAGACATCCCCAAACTCAGCCCCTACAGATGTTTTGGGACTACAACTCCCATCATCCCTGACCACTGGTCCTGTTAGCTAGGGATCATGGGAGCTGTAGTCCCCAAAACATCTGGAGGGCTGAGTTTGGGGGTGCCTGGGGTAGGGGAACCCGATGCCTGGTCCTGCAAGGCTTGCTGCAGCTCATTCACCATAGTTTGCTGTTATATCTTAACGGGGCCAGATAATTTTTATACTCTTCTCCTAACAGAAAATAATGGAGAGATATTTCCGTTGAGTGCCAGTTCTTCCAATTTCTGTGGGGAGCAATAAGTAAGAAAGGTCAATTGCTGCAATCAATATGCAAGTGGCTGTGAGTTGGACCGTGACTGAACGAAGACACGCAGGTAAGGAAGTGGCCAGCATTAGAGACGTCTGTGGAGATGGTTATTGGCAGAAATGACACTGCCATCATATCATCCTCTGTTACGCAAAGGAAAGAACGCTGGCCTCTCCTGCTGCAGAAGCAGCACTCAGTCATCCTGCCTGGGCTCCGAGAACAACTCAGAATGTCACCGAGAAAGGTCACCAAAGAAAGACAGCGAAACCTCATGTGAACTCTGGTGTCTCTTATGTAGGCTCCGGCTGGATTTGCTACAGGTGCTTTCAGCAAGGCACAAATCGAAGAGACTCCTGTTATATACAAACTCAGCCAACGTTCACAAAATGCTAGCTGAAATAGGATGACCTTCCACAGCAGGAAACAAGGCAGAGCAAAGACTTTGAACCTACTTGGAGCGCTCATTCACACTTGCCTTCCCTCTGCATTTCTAGGTACAGGTTCAGCCTTTCCAGGTTCATGTCTGAGTGAGCATCTTTCTTTCTTTCTTTCTTTCTTTCTTTCTTTCTTTCTTCTTTCTTTCTTTCTTCTTCTTCCTTCTTCCTTCCTTCCTTCCTTCCTCCTTCCTTCCTTCCTTCCTCCCTCCCTCCTCCCTCCCTCCCTCCCTTCCTTTTATCTTCCTTCCTTCCTTTCCTTCCTTTCTTCCTTTCCTTCCTTTTTATCTTCCTCCCTCCCTCCCTCCCTCCCTCCTTCCTTTCCTTCCTTCCTCCTCCTCCCTTTCCTTCTTTCTTTCTCTTCTTTCTTTCTTTCTTTCTTTCTTTTTTCCTTCCTTCCTTCCTCCCTCCCTCCCTCCCTCCCTCCCTCCCTCCCTTCCTTTTTATCTTCCTTCCTTCCTTTCCTTCCTTTCTTCTTTCCTTCCTTTTTATCTTCCTCCCTCCCTCCCTTCCTTTCCTTTCCTCCCTCCCTCCCTCCCTCTCTCTCCTTCTTTCTTTCTTTCCTTCCTTCCTTCCTTCCTTCCTTCCTTCCTTCCTTCCTTCCTTCCTTCCTTCCTTTCGCCTTGGCACTTTCTTGCAGAAACCCCCTTCTATAGCACTCATGGATGGCCTCATGGATGGTTTAACAATTTGCTGAACTACATTGCCCAACTAAACTAACAAGAGCAACAAAAGGAGGAGGAACAAATACGGCAGTATACTGTAATTAGAAGTGAACGAAGAGACGAATGAATAATCGGAAAGAAGGGAGGTGGCAGAACAGAGCTAAATCAGCCATGCACCCAGTTGTCGTTCAGAAAGATAGTTAAATGACAAGCACAGCAGAGAACAACTACTGTACTAAGAAAGAGCTGGATTGAAGAGCTATTTCAATCAGCATTTGGACCTTTGCATCCACTCATCCCCTTAGTTGCTTCCTAAGCAAAGATTTATTAACTACAGTTTCCTTTGTGGACAGTTTTCCTGGATGATAAAATCATGGATGGTGGTAGGAGAGTTAATCTAGTTAATCTAGATTCAGAAATAGCTTCATTTATTTAACAGTTTGTTACTGGAAGGAATTTACACAATTGTCTCTGTGTTAATTATTTTTTGCATGACAGTCATATTGATTTATCTGGCCATTTGAATCTGGATTTAACTATTTTGCTGCTGCTGCAGATGCATTGTTTACAGAGAGTCTAACACCAAAAGAAAGTACAACTATATACCACCCACACAACAAACGTACGTAACCAGCTGATAATTGGTCTCAATATAACATAATATAATATTTAGATGTAAAACACACTAAACATATACATAACTACAATAAGATATATGGTATAAAGAAAACAAATCAAATTACAAATATGCAAGGATATAGGAACATTCTACCGAAAAACTACAACGTCAAAATAGCGGCCTTGAAATTTTTTTGATTAAAATATCTATATAATAATCTTGCTGTGTCCTGCGTCCACTTTCTGTGTGTCACGGAAGTGCGCTACTGCGCATGTCACACAGGGACACAGGGATTGGAGCGTAGAGATGGCGGTTACGCCTCTTCCTGCCCACCCCCGCAGCTCCGAGCCCCGCCGCCGCCATTACTGTCTGCAAAGTGCGGGGGAAGCGGCGCAAAGTGCGGGGGAAGTGGCGCAAAGCGCCGCTCCCGCAGCCGCCGTTACTGGAGGCTCCTGCCGCCGCCTTTACTGCTTCCACAGCGCGGGGGAAGCGGTGCGAAGCGCCGCTCCCCGCCGCCCGCCGCCTCCGCACTTCGGATCCCGGTCGCCGCCGCCGGTGACCGAGGGAGGCGTGGCGGCGGAGGGGGGCGCGGTGGGCTGAGCCAGGCCGCCTGCCTCGCCAGGAGGCCGGGCACCCTCTCAGCCCCCCGGCAGGACACGAGGAATACGGGTGTCCTCCGCTGAACTTTTGAAACGTGCGGCCTCACCTGACGCGCGGAGCTGCCTCCCACCGCCGCCATTACTGGAGGCTCCCGCCGCCACCTTTAGCGCTTCCACAGTGCGGGGGAAGCGACGCAAAGCGGCGCTCCCGCCGCCCGCCACCTCCGCGCTTCGGATCCCGGCCGCCGCCGCCGGTGACCGAGGGAGGCGCGGCGGGCTGAGCCAGGCCGCCTGCCTCGCCGGGAGGCCAGGCACCGTCTCAGCCCCCCGGCAGGACATGAGGAATACGGGTGTCCTCCGCTGACTTTTGAAACGTGCGGCCTCACCTGACGCGCGGAACTGCCTCTCGCTGCCTGCCGGCCAGCTGCCTGCCCTCCAGGACCCCCGCGCCCCCTTCCCGCTCCCTCCTCCTTCTCCGCCAGGGCCGAGGCTGCCGCGAGCGAAGACAAGCAGGAGGCCTCTGTCTCTCTCTCGCAGCCTCTCCAGGCATAAGACTCCCGCTTCGGCGCTGCGCGGCTTCTTTCCCGACGCCTCCCGCGGAAACAGTGAGCCGCCTCGCCTTGCTTCCGTATACTTTCTAGCACCCATTTTTGTAACGGGCTTAATTTACTAGTAGTTGTATAATTGGGAGATAATAATATTTTCTTTTTATCATTACCCTTTCACGATCCCTGTGTGGCTGCTAATAGAATAGAATAGAATAGAATAGAATAGAATAGAATAGAATAGAATAGATAGAATATATTTTATTGTCATTGTCCCCTTCGGGACAACGAAATTACTTGGCTGCTCCATCCACCCAGATAGGGCACTCCACGCAAAGACAAACAACTACAAAAACACTGATTAAAACCATACACACTGATTAAAACCATACAATGATAAAACATAACAGGTAAGATTAGATGACTTCAAAGTCCAGGCTTCCCATTCAAGGCCGCGATCGCTCTGGAGAAGAAGCTGTTTCTAAGACGGCTTGTTCTTGTTGTCATCGTCCTGTAGCTCCGTCCCGATGGCAAAAGTTCAAAGAGACGGTGACCATAGAGTCATAGTAATTGGGGATACATGAGATCATTAATAATTATCTCTGGATAATTGAAGCCAACATTTCCAGGGATTGGTTGATTGAAATGTCTGCCATCTTAGCCCCTCCTCTCCCTCCCTCCCTTCCTTCCTTCCTTAAGTTGAACTTGCCAGCATCTTTCCCCATGGTGTCAGATGGGTCTTTCACAGGAGAACATTCAACAATGGAGGGGCACTACTGAAAAGACCCTTTCTCTCATCATTTGTACCCCACTTGGTAGGGGCATTCAGAGAAGGTTGTCAGATGACAGCCTCAAGGGTCAGGGAGGTACACGAGAGAAAATGTGTTCCTTCAGATGCATCAGAGGACCCAAGTTGTAAAGTGCTTTAAATGTCAGAACCAGCACTTTGAACTGGGCACAGAAATGGAATGGGAGCAGGGCCGTCTTACCCATAGGTGCTAAGGGTGCAGGGCACCCGGGCGCCAGG